>JAHDVE020007516.1:0-80615 GCA_022606495.2 Halesus radiatus | reverse complement strand
TATTGATATGTATTTTATAAGTTAAATAGCGGTCTACACAAAACATTTATTATTCATTTTATTAAAAAAAATATATATATTTATGTATTATTTTATTCATTTTCGGGAAATCGACAGTTTACATTTCATCATTTTGTACATGCATTATTTAGTATACCAAAAAAAACAATTACGGATTTTCTCCTTGTGAACTTACCAACAATATGACAATGAATAAAAATACAAAGAAATTACATTTATTACCAAATTATATAAAACAGAAAATAACTTTGGAATGATAATTCGAGTTATAACTGAAGATGTCCACATACATATATTAAGACATGATATCATCATAATGATAAAACAAGGCACAAAATGAATTAAATTTATATGTATTATTAAAACCGCTAACGATATTTAAAACAATAAAAAAAATCACTCAAAAAGATTCACGGACACTGTTTTTAACATAACAAAAAGTTTTCAGTGATGTCTAAACTAGAAGACGCATTATTTAAAAAAATGTGTTTTTTTATAAAATTTTCTATATTTGATTAATATGTTGGCAACATTACTACCCCGGGAAATAACACATCGCCCCCGACAGTCCGCCCCCTAGTGGGGCGACATAACTGTCATTTGGGAGATTTACGAATACATTATTCATGCGGTTACCGAACTGGAGATTATGCAAACACACACTTCATTACCGTTCTAGGCAGGCCTCTAATATGGTTTCAACTCTAATGCCACTACTGGTGGCATGAACTTTTCTGATTTTGTGAATGATTTACTACTGGTTTCACTGCGAACGGTTCACTGAACAGAAGTTCCTTAAGATACGCTTAAAAGTCGTTGAAAACTTTAATAAATATTTTAATAATAAATGTTTTGAAGCCCCTTTATTTTGGATAATACTATAAATGGAAATAAATTTCTGTAGAGGCTTCAACTTGCTTCCACAATAAGTCAACAATATCTTTCACTCAAGGTTTAATAAATACAAATTAAACTTCTCGGCCTCGCCCGAATTTCCACAATTTTTTATCGAAGCCTTTCTGTCTGATTGGAAAGATTCTAGAGAAGTGCCTGGATGCTTTCAGAATGATGAAAATGAACACGTGAAAAATCTATGAACAATGATCTATGCTTTTACCTCTCAGCCAGTTCATTTTCAATACCTACCGCAACTTGTAAGGATCGTTTAACAAAAAAAATTGAACTCCTCGTTAAAGTCTAACATTATCAAAATTTATTGCACTGCGATTGTTCAAAAGGTTTTTGATGACATCACAAAGATGGCTCATATTAAAATGAAAGTATTTAAAAAAATGCATTGGTCCAAGAGCATGTATTTTACTTTAACTAAATGGTGTTCAGAAATTAGTGGTACATTCCAAAAGGAGATGATTGTAGACATATTATACTATAATATGCTTTTATTTTAAAACTTTTATTATTATTTAAGGGCCAGGTCTCAAAAATGGCTACAAACATCACTTTGCAACACTTTATATAACATTTATTTAAGTCTATTTAGGTAGGAAAATTTATCAGTTTCTGAAAGATAAAAATAATCAGACTATGATCTTTTAAATTCTTTGAAATATATACTGAAATATCTGAAAGTTGGTGGAATTTGAAAACCGGTGAAGGCATTTTTAAATATTTTACCTAAAATTTTAGTAGGTGCGTATTTCATATAGATTTTAATAGATTACAGTTTGAGGATGGTCATCTTTTGAAACCTTACACATTTTTCTAAATACCCGTAGATCATTTACACATAAATCATTCATAATATTTCTTGCTTTAGCAGACTACAAAGTATGTAGTTTTCGGTCTTGATCGTTATAATTATATGGAAAAGCGATTTTAAATTGAAAATTTGTGCATCGAAATAAGCACGTTTTATTAGATGTTAGATAAATATATTTAAAAAAAATTAAATTCGCAGTTCAAAATTATAAATTTAAAGATGTTAAAAAAATAATTACGATGTTATTGCCTTATCTTTAAAACGAACTGTCAAAAGTGAATATAGGAAAACATTTTAATGAGAAGAACATGTTTCAAAGACAAACTCATTAGCTTGGTGTTGACATATTGTACTTCCAAAACGTAATTCTTTTATGTGATTACCACACAAGAGTCAATATCTACTACTCTGGAAAGTGCCGCTACATATTATTTTAAATGAATAAGGTGTGAAATAATACACATAGGATCGTAAGCACTCAACCATGGAGACAGAAAATAATTAATATCTTCAAATAAATGCGAAGAATTAATAAATTCAATTTATTGGAATAACTTATTGAAGCTTACACACCTGATTGTAATATTCAATAATTGAAGAAGCTAAAATTAACAAATTTCAAATGAAACATCAAACCGAAAAAGACACAGAAAATATAAAGGTTATTAGTCGCATCTAGGAATCGAATCTAGGACCTACGGATAATGCTTAAATGTAATGAATTATTTGTAACGTACGCTCAATTTAAAAAATCTTTTTGTCGCTAATGTATTTTTTAGTGTTCTGATAAACAGAACGATAATTTAAATTGTAGCAGAAAATTATATGTTAAAACTTACATAATATGGAGCTCGCTAAAGGCTGCATGCCAATTAAAACCTCATTCCTTCCTGAAGCACTATAAAGTAATTACGATTGTAACATTTCTGAACGAATGTGGCATGTTTATTCATAACAATATATATTGTAATACGAAACGATGAATGAGACTGTGTGACGGGCTTTAACAGGAAAATTTGAATACTTAATTTGTGATTGCGAAAGACAATATATAAATATGTAAATGTATTATTTGAAGGGAGCTTGTTATATTTTTACGATGGGATATTTAGCGACCTCGAATGTTCAGCTTTTCGTTTTTTTTTTTTTTAGGAAGGTTGGCCAAAAACTATTGCTTTTTTTTATTTTAATCAACTAAGCTAATTCAAAAAAAAAGTTAAGATGATTCGTACACTTGACATGTTTTTTTTTTAATTAGTTTCATTAGAAAGCAAGAGCCGTAGATACTTTTAATATCGACCACCAATCAAAATCGAAAGTTACTTGAAAGGGCTTTAGCGGCGTTTGGTGACGAGATAAAATAGACAGGTTCTTTCCAACCTTTTTCTTGCCGTCTTCTTCCCCTCATTATTTCCTCAGTCTCATAATATACCTCAATACCAAGAGGGAATGCCATAGACCAGTGATACACAATCCGCGGTCTGTGGGACTTTTCGTTCGGCACACTCGGCTTAATAAAGATCAACAGCCTTAATTTATTGGTTTTATCTTGGGTCGAGAAAAATGTTTGCTCAGTTTTATAGGGGTACACGAACAAATAGTTGTTTCTTAAAACGTATAAGTTGCAACGGTTAAAGGAGAAACTCGGGTCACAGGTGTATATTGCTTACCTACGGAAGGGCTTAGTTCTACTCACAGCGGCCTTCCTCCATTCTCGGCTAACTGGGGAACTAGATATGGAGCAATAGAATCTTTCCGAGGGAAGTAAAAACCCTGTATTTCCAAACAAGAGGGTAGAGATAAATTGCATTAAAATGAATGATGGTTTACATTTACAAGTAGGTTATACTAGCTGAAATACAGGGAAAGGTACACAACTGCACGTAAAGAATATGTTTTGTTATTACACGAATGTGGCTAGAAGTTAATTAGACTCAGACAATTAATGCTTTGATTCGAGGATACGTCGAAGCTTACATGAGGAACGGTTCATTACTACAGCCTCCTGGCCAGCGGAAATCCGGAAATGATGATGAGGCAGTCGTGGAATGGAGAATTGGTGTCAATCGATCCTTGGAATGCCCAAAAGCCTTGGCTGATGGGTGCAGAAAGATGCGCGAGGCACAATGCGAGTTATAATTTAACCCGGCTATCCAAGTACTACGGCGCGACCCACAACTGGCGGACGATATTTGGTCGCGTCGGTTCACTGATTAGAATTCGAGCGGTGAGCTTCTACGTTGAAATCCAGATCTAGATCGATTGCTTCTCGCTGACGCCTATGGGACATCGATACGAATGTCCTATATGAGGGTGCTAGTCCTTCCCGCGCACCTCTCCTCAAGACCGAGATATGGAGTAGTATCAAATTGTGTTATTAATCGTTGATTGTTCAGCGCACCAGGCATTTTATGTTTCACGTAGATAACATGATATGTTTATAACTTATTTTCGTGATTCTGGGTGAACGCCACTGGATGACGAATATGAGTCGGTAGATAAGTAGATATGCTAATATATCTACTATGCGTTATTTGCAGTGTATCATGCATTGGATAGATGATACTTGTAGGAATTATTAGGAGGTCTTCCTTAGTGTTGACTTGTCGAGTGTTATTACACACTCTTGTTTGTGTTGATTTATAAACGCCAAGCATTTAGCATGGTGTGCGTGTGTTATATGGTCAAAATTTCCATTGGAAATTCCACTTATATATGATGCAATATCAAAACAAAGTAAGTCTTGATATTCTTTATTTAATGGCAAACATTCGGATTTCCGGGTGATATTATGAACATATTTATCGTTTTTCGTTCCATTTAAAAAAATATTAAAAAAAGTATCGCGACAAACCCAAATACCATAAAAATATTAATTCGAAATATTAACTCTATATTACAAGCATTTTTACACAAGTCATTTGAAATTTCAGATTAATAATAGTCAACACTATTTATTGGTTTGACCTTGCAAACGGATCATTTTTCACCCGCGGCGCTTATTTAAGCTTTTTGTGATAGCATTATCAGAAAGCTAATGTTCTACGGAATATGAAAAGGTGATAAAACTGACTTAAGAATTATATTTTCTTAAATAATTTTTTTATTCGAATGTGAAAATTTTGCAATAATTGATTATGAAATGATATTTTAGGTAGGTACCTAGTTATAGTTTTGATTGAAAATAGGCGTTTGCGCAGTATTCAAATAAAAATAATTAAAAATAATCTACGCTGGTGACGCCACCAACTGCAAAGTTAACCTTGTCAATCTGAAAGTAACCTACCACCTACGGCCCGCAAAGATATTGAAAATGGATAAATTTGCTCTCCGACTAAAAAGGATGTAAATTAATGCCATAGACCCACTAGCTTCAGACGTTTGGGAGCAGTAGGAATTTTTGTGATTCTCGATAAACTGTAACACCGTAAAACGCATTCCCCTTCTTATTTTATCATTTAGAAACTGCAGACACATACCCCTATTTGGGAATGATGTTGTTACAAGTGATAAACATAAAAAAACCTTTAATTTATAAGAATGTTTTTTTTTTGTTTTAATCCACTTTATATAATGTGACTTAAAACAAAAACAAAAAACTTTCATTTAAATTATTACGTCAAGCCACAAAGTGATTGCTTTTTTCGATAAAATAAAAAGGTTCGTTTTCACCAAAATATTTTCTTAATTTATTTTGAAGTCCGTGCGCTTACCAGAAACAACTTTTAACTCCATTAACATTCGAACGAATTTATAATATTTTTTATGATTTATGCATTTTTATTCTTGCGAGTTTCAAATCTCTGTTCCCTTTGAAATGGCACATACAAGTCGTAAATCCCTTACTTTTGACACGTAAATAAATCGGTAAAGTTTTCAGAGTAAAAGGAATCCATTTACAAAATGAGAAGGTACTTGCCGCCCATTTTTCATTTTTTATATTGATAATTAATTTACTCTGAACTAAGGGAGGTTTATGGGATGGTTTTGCATAGAAATCTGATGCTATACCCTGCTCTTGGTAATAAAAAGAGAAAACTCATTCTTTTACAAAGGAATATATTTTAAGTAACGTTTCCATTGTGGTAATCTTTAACCATGGCGATACTGAGAGTACCTTTTACTCTCGGATAGTTCAATTCATTACCATAAAATTAATATTATTTTAAAACCACCGCAAAATTGACAATTTTAAAGCGTTTTTAAATAAATGTAGGTACATATTATATAGCAGATTAAGTGTACATTTATCTTTAACTAACTAACTAACTAACTACTACTGCGTTTCCTTGAAGGGGTAGGCAAAAAGGACAGACCGCCAAATAACTCGATCTTGGCAAACAATTCTTGTTTCATACACATTCATACATGGCTTCATACATTCTCTTCTTTTATTCCGACTTCTGATATTGCCCGACTCTGATTCACTTGATCGTTCCATGTCTTCCTCGGGCGTTCCATGTCTTTCATTCACATTCGCGTCATATATTTTTCTTACACTCCTTTCCTTGTTCATTCGCTTTACATGGCCAGATCATCTAAGCGTCCCTTCATTAATCTTACTCATTACGCTTATATCAGCCTTGCATTCTTTAGGAATCTCAGAATTTTTCACACGATCACACATGGTTTTACCACACATTAGCCTCAGAGATCTCATTTCTACGGCATTCAGTTTACTTTCATCCAATTTCATGCCTCACTGCCATACATCAGGGTTGGTATCAGCACTCCATTGTGGACCTAATCTTTATATTATATATATGTAAGTAAGGGTATCCTGGGTGTGTTTGTTTGATCGTTCGTTTCTCTATAAATCTACGCATTTATTCGAAGCTCGATGTCTACATGACATTTTGATAAACCATTCCGTCCCTCTTTCCCTCCTCTTAAAGCAGAATGTTGGTACTTTTTGATGAAATTTTGCGTACTTCACGTTCAAAATGAGAGAAAAACTCCTCTGTGGGGGTGGGGGTAACACATCGCAACTTCTAAACATTATTCCAAAACATTTATAACCTTTGGCAACGCCGTATACTTCAGTTAGTAGCAGAACATAAAATTTTATAAGCATGGTGTAAAAAAAAATAATAATACTGGGTTTACCATACTAGAAGCAACAAAGTTTTTCGTTTAAAAGCAGCTTCATTGATTCCAAATATGTCGATATCCGAATCGATTCAACAAGATTGTCCCCCAATCGGGATGATCATTTGCATTAAGTCGGGACTCATTCGGGACAGTATTAAAACTCCTAAATAAAAAGTTTTATTATAATCCTGACGAAAGAACCGGTCGATCATTCTATAAAAATAAAGTGGTTTAAAATAAATTATTTTTATAATATTAATAATTTTATTTGGCTAAAATGTCCATATCATGAGCCTAGGAGCTTAACGCTCTGCAACAAAGGTCGTCGTTGAGAATATTTTCATGATTATGTTGTAGTTTTTTTTTTATATTCACAATAACGAACTACAGTCAATTTTTTTAATGACGTTCAAACTTAAATACCAGTATATTTCGTTTATTATTTCTAAAGTTAGTTTTCATAGTTAAAATAAATTTCAATGTTTCAATTATTCAAATCCCGCCAAAACGCTCCTAATCTATGGTCGGTCGGTTTTGATCAGTTTCGAGGTTGGAATGTCAAATGTCAAAACAAGGATGAGCTTTACCGTACATCATTTTTTATTCTATTCATTATAAACTATAACTAAACATAAGTGATAAATTATGTACCTTTTTATAAACTTTAACTCAAAGAATAATATTAGTTCTGATCACTAACATTATCATAATATCCGTATTGGTAATTGGTTTGAGCATGAATACTCTAATTTCCCTCATAGTTGTTTGTATTGAACAATAATTATAGAATTGAATGAAACACTAGTATATATTGATTGATTGACCGGCAATCAGAAGGGTGCAGGTTCGAGTCCTGTCGGTGACATTTATCTTTTCTCGGAAGGTTTTTTCAATTTGGATGAGTGTTTCAGGCTAATAATTATTGTTTATAAAAATAATTGTTACCCTTTGCACTATGCACAAAAATCTTGTCTTAAAAACTTCAGTTAATCAATTAATAATAATTATAGAACTTAAAGTCACCGAAATTAAGTTAATATTTTGCCAAAACTAAAATAATACATATTTAAAATACAAAATAAAATAATAAAAAAAAAAAATTCATACTAATCCAAAAACAGAATGCTCACGTGACGTCAGATGTTCCAAATGCAATGGTACGAACATAACACGGTATTTTGATGAGCTGATTTTTTATTCATTTTTAAATAACGATTTATTTATTCTCTACATAACTATATATTCAGAATCGTCATTTGCTGATCTGTATGAATATATATTTTTAAAGCTATTATATTTTTCACTGGAGTTCCTTCTTATGTGAATTTAAATAAAATCTACGGAGAAACATTTTTTTCCAAAAATACGAATTCGATAGTCAATGCCAATACTTTTGTTGGGTTCCTGGAAAATCAAACCGTTTTTCTTCATATTAAAGTTTTACGCTTATCCGGCATTCTTATCGGGGTAGTTTGTTGGGTTTTTCTCGAACTTGCTCCTTGATATTATTTGATAAAAATATTTTCTTTAAAAAAAGCATAGCATTAAAGTTCAGGGTTTGTAGAAAAGAAAGAACAGAAAAATACAGATTAAAATATATTTGGTGGACTTTCCTTGAAAGAAATTTACGTAATACATACAGTTCACACACAACCTTAATTTACATCGAGTAGGTATACTATTATTGTGCTGTGAAAATGTCTCCATATCTCCATAAGAGATTATTTAGATTATCCAGAATTTATTTTAAGATTTTTATCGTTTTTGAAATTGTGGATACCGCACAGGAATCTTAAATACACATAACTGTCTGGAGCCAGTGGGACTATAGCATACTCAATTAGGATATGTCCTGAGGCTATATAGATCGGGGAAGGGAAAGTGGTGGATCCTAATGTAACATTAATAAATTAAATCAAGATAAATTAACTATTCACAGTAAAATTCTACTTACTGAGAAAACAGTGATAATAAAAATTGTCTGTGAAGTTTCATTAAATTTTTATTTTTTATGTGATAACACACAAGAGTCCCAGCTGCTGACAACCGTCTGAAGACAGTGCGCCTATGGCATCCCCAATTGGGGTACGTCGTAAGTCTGAAGGTATTGAGGAGGGGAAGGAGATGAGTAAGAGGAAGGTGGAGCAGTACCTGGCTATTCAGATCTGGTCAAAAAACACAGTTAAAACCATTTATAGCAACGTTTCGATTCTGAACGGTGGTCTGTCACCGGGGCGATATTGAGAGTAGGTATCTTGCCGATAAAATGCTATGTTTGATGTGTAAACTAAAACGCGTTAATTGAAATTAAATTTATTTGTGTAGTTCTCTATTTGAATCTGCGACCTGCGAACACTCGACCACGGAGGTCTTCAAATGAACTTTTGACATCAGCACCAAAAAATACGTACTTCGTAGGTTGCTAACTCAAAAAATACTAATAATGGTTTTTCTGTTAATTCTATTCATGTGATTAGTAAAATGTAAAAGGATCCAAAAGACAAAAATCCTTAAGAGGAATGGTTGCGCGGCCTTTTTCATACAAAACTTAATTTTGGATTTGAGGTCAAAATACTCACCTAAACCTAATTTCGTACACATATTTTCATCCAAAGGTACAGCAAATATCTATTACGGATTAGAAATATTTAAACTTATGAAATAAAGGCCATTAATGACTCAACTTTAGCAATTATATAGGGATTTAAATAAAAAAAGTTTTACCCCCTTCTATTATGAAAATATAATTAAATATAAAATAAAAAAAAAGTGTTAAAATAAAAGTTATTATGGAGTGATATTATAATGGAGTGATATAATTTAAAATATCGATCCGAAAAAAACAATTTATTTCAGGATGTTCTTATTTCATTTAAACATATTTACATAGCAAATACGATAATTATTTTTTTTTACCTTAAACCCGCAAATAATTGTCAAAATTGCCCCTAAAATCATTCATTAAATGATTACTTTAATAACCTATTTTTCATAATTTAAAAAAAAAAAATACTTGTAATCCCTACTAGATATTTATTATCCCTTTTAAGGGTTTTGCAGCCCTTACAAGATCCAGAGTGGCTATAATGAGGGAAAGAATAAACAGTTCCAGGAATATCCTGACCATGGAGGCCCGCCTCTGTCCGGCCTCCAGCATTAACTCATACTGGAGAAAGATATTTGCCCCTCACAATTTAAACGCCGGAGCACCTTAACGGCGTTATTTTGATGTATTTTTTTTATTCACCTACTATCTTATTATTATTATATTTTTTAAACTTTTGTATTTTTATAACTGTTATATGTATATTAAGAATGGAATCTGTGAGACTGCATGTTTATTTAGTTAAAAAAGGATCATTCGGTTGGTATGGGTATTTTGGCCTCAAATCAAAAATTGAGTTTGGTTTAAAACAGGCCGCGCAGCCGTTCCTCTTAAAACGCAATCTTTTAAAATATGTATGAAATACGTGCTGGAATTTTAGTTAACACGTTTAAAATTGCTTTCACTGGTTTTCAAACTGCATTCATTTTCAGATATTTTGGGATGTATTTCAGGGATTTAAAAAAATTACAATTTCTTCAAATGCTTGGTAACTTTGTGGCATCATTATTAATTATATAAATTATATAATATTACTTAGTAAAGTGGTATATACAAAGTGTATTTTCAATTTATATAATTAAAAAAATTACGATTAGTTTTAAGATTTTAGTATTTTCCAAGCTTATACATTTTTCTAACTACCCGTATAGAATTTACAGATAAATCGTTAGTTGTATTACTCGAATGAGCAACCTGCAAAATTATGTTTAGGACAATTTTTGTGAGCTGCCCCTCGACGGTAAATTATGATTTCGATAAATTATACATATTGTGTATATTGTCCACAATTCACACCCTTACAAGAAAATGTTTCCTTTGATATTTATGTACACTTGTGATTCTTTGCACGTATTTCACAACCCCTTATAGACATTATTGTCGAGAGACAAAACGGTACTTTATTTTTCCAAAATCTGGAGATTTCAATCGATACTCGCTACCACTTCGTGTTCGCGAGGGTTGTTTTAATGAGGGGTGAAGAGAAGCAGCAGCCCCTATAGTCTATGTGCTCTTATGCTGTGAACAGTGTTGTCACTCCTGGCTCTCGGCATTTTAATGAAGTAATGAGCAAATAGTCGATTCTTAAGTATACTTCCTCTGGGATCACTTCAGCCGACTAATGTTTGCTCGCTTATAAAGGCCCACGAAATACTTGATCGCGTCTTTGTCCTTAGCAGGGATGGCATAATAAATATAAGAATACGTTTTTCAATATTTGTTAATGTATTTAAAAAAAAAAAATTCAACAACGGAAACAACTCTAGCAACGATTTCCTTTGTATAAACCTTATTATTGTTCTATAGCCCTCCACCTAATGAAATAAAATAGATTGCATGCAATACTACGATTAAAAGTGTTAACTTTATAGTAAAAAAATATGTTTTATGCATAATGGCTTCGTTATTAAATTAAACAAATACTTTGTTTTTAATCAATAATTTTTACCATCCAGTTTCGCTTCTCTTAAGTTCAGTCAGGATAAAATTTAAACACGTGAAGTAAACATAATATAAGTATAAACTTTTTTCAATTAGGTGCTTGGAGAAATTCGGAAAACCGTTGCTATTTAAACATCTACATATCTCACATGTTCTTCAATTCTAAAATTGACCTTACGTGCTCTCTTACTGATATCCAAAGACAATATGCATACCGCTAGTCATAGTACTGGTGCTAATATCCTCCATAAAAATGGTTTTGGCATTAGATAACATAAATTATTTAAAATCCTTAGAAATAAAAAAAATATATAAAAAAACCGTTAAAATTGATAGTAATAATCATCAAAAATTGTCATGTAGACCTATAGTGGACAGTATTTACATTAATATTGAAAACTTTTTCTTTTATATGTTGCTCCATTCCTTTATATGTAAGTTTATCTCTTTCTCACTGTATTTTATATAATCTATCCCTATTTGCCTATATACATATTATGCTTACCCTATATATTTTAATGCAGTTAAAATTTTACTCTGACGAAGCTTGCGCAAAGTAAAACGGATTTATAAATATTTTTAAAAATAATTTTTTGCCCAAAAACCGTGTGTTTATTTAATTAAATGATACGTCAAAACAAAATACGTTTTTTTTTCTATAAAAAACATGCTTTTGTTATATTTAATAATATTTTTGTTCCACTTGCAATGTTGGCTAGATTGGTTTCTCCAACAGTCAAATAATATGAAGATGAACAAATAATTTAAAATAAGATATGAAGTTATGATGGTAATATTTTGATGGAATTTTACAACGAATTTGAAAATTTGAAAAACAAACAGAAAAATTGCCATGTTAAAAAATTAGAGAAATATTCGTGATAAAAGTCATTATTTAGCATTTAATTTTCAATTTACTAAGAAAGTCGATTTATTGACAAATTTAGTTATTTTTAACCGTTAGTGTGCGGTGGAGTGCTATGGCGCTGCAAACGTTAGCCATTGCGACGAAGCGCTTAGGCGCTGCGTTCTTCAGTGTGCATTGGTTGATCCTTACAAGAGCATTTGTTCCATTTGATAGTGGTATATTGGGGTTGGCGTATGTTTTATATACTATATATATTGTTTATCCTGTTATAATAAATTAAATCGATATATTTCACAATCGATGTTTTCATCTTCGTTCTATTGCGGACGATGTATCAAAGGACACCAACACTACGAATGATGAGCCCGTTGATCTGATAAATGGAGACAGTGATAACGGAAGTGCCATTATTGGTCATTGCAATGATAGAATGCCTATAAAAAGTGAATTTTCCTCATATGCGCCGGCTGTAAGAAGGGACATGGGCTTTGCGCAGGAAAACATAATTGTGAAACGACAATTTCCTATATTTTTTCTATGTATTTAGCAGTTTTTGTTATTAGATGCACAGGATATACCATTCCTTATACGTTTAATTGCAAAAAGAATCATAAAATTTAGTTGTGTTTGTCCAAGTTAACGAATTTTTATTTAATACTATTTAATCTAATATTTATTTTGTAATAACACAAAATATCTACGTACCTACTTGAAAAATCAGTACAGCAGTAAAAGGGTTAATGTGTGGAAGCAGGCTTTCATCATATTGTTGGATGAAGTAATAACTTGGTAGTTTTTCAGTATTTAATAATGAAAACATATCGGTTTTTAAGCCCGAGGGGTAAGGCGGCAACTAATATTAATTTTGGCAAATTAAAACTGAAACAAATTTCGTACTAAGTTGTGAACATTAATATCGAAGGTGTTAAGGGAAAACAATGGGGTGTTTTTAAGACACATAAAAAAATTATATTATATTAAAGATGAATGGAATGAAGAAAAGGAAAAACGTTGTTAGAACATTAGGTAAAAGAAAATGTTTTACGATTTTCAAAAAAAGAAGAATCCACTCCGCAGATTCAATTTCTGGTTTTCTTTGTTGTATGTAGATTTGGCGTTCGCCTCGGGTACAAATTCTGCCATTTTTAAATGAAAAAACTTCCGCGTGGTTTTTTTAAGTGAGAGGGGAGGAAATACTTCCTACTGTTCCCAGTTGTATCCAAAACTCAGGTGTGGAGTAAATATTCAAATAATTCTGAAGATTTCAAATAACTGTCCTTTATATATGTTTTTTGGGATTCGTTCTTCAAGCTTCAAGATTCGCTTTTAAAGTATTGTGATTGTGTTAATGTTATTTTGGTTTATTTTTCACATTTTTGCGTATCTTGCTAATAACTCTTGAACCGTGAGCTATGACATCGTGAAATGTACGCTGCTTTGCTGTCTTAAATTTATATGACGATTCAATTATTTTAAACCCACAACGTTATTTCTATCACGAGCAAAGGATATTTGAAATATATCTCAAAACATATTAGAAGACGTTAGGTTTTCTGTTTTTCAAATCATTCAATAAAACAGAAAATAAAGATTTCGGAAAAGATTGCTAAAACTCGAGCAAGGCCAAATAGTAAAGCAATTTTTATAGAAATGTCGCGGTTGTCCAGGTCTTGGCGGCGGATACGTCTGTCCAAAAGCTATGTGGTGGGGCGAGTCCAGCGATGCCAGTTGAGGGAGACCAAGTAGTGGGAGGGATGGATTAATATGTTTGTCGCTCCTGGACACACTGAAAACTATAAATTCTTGTTCTTTTCTTTAAAAAGAGCCTCCATCTTCAAATTTGACATAGGTCCCAAAGCAAATTATTTTCGTCAAGGCCTCCTATGTAGAGTTAATAAAAACAAAAACAAAAATGGTATTTATTGTACTGAAATATCATCTTTATGGTCGTCCTATATCATATATATAAAAATCAATGTTCGTTTGTTCATTTGTCCTCGATTTTCTTACTTAATCTGTTTTGCTGAAAATATCACAGTTTGTTCTTCTTAGTGCAGGAAAGGTTTAAAGAGTAGTTTGAATGAAATCCAATATGTAAAACTGTTGCCAAAACGTTTTAAAATTAGCATGAAAAACATTGAACCGTCCATGTTTTATATAGATTTAGCCCAAAGATATAACACTATGGTTAGCCACAGGTTGCATATTCAAAAGGAGAAGGTTTTTTTGGGTAGAATATTTTCAAAGTGGAAAACACGAGTAGGTACCTACTTAAGAACTTTATGATTTAGATATATTTTGAAAAAAATAAACGTTTGGAATGAAATAAAATATTCAGAGGATTGTTTCTTTATTTGGATTTAGTTACTTTCGCTGTCAAATCAATTATGGCACGCTCATGATAGGCAAGAATTCACAACTTCATAAGTTTATTTAAAAAAAAAATCCCGAGCAAGGCCGGGTACACATCAGTTAGTAATATATAAAATACAGCTCTATAGAGTAAAAAATATATTTAAAAAATGTGACATCATAACGAATCCGCTTTGGGAAAAATGCTGTTTATTTCTAGATATATAATGAAATTCCGAACGGAATAGAGTTTTCAACATATTTTCTGTATTTTTACATAGGAGCGTTGACCTTTCGGGTACAAAATTTAAAGTTGGCATTGCGTCAAAAACGTTTTTGCATAAATGGTGTTTTTTTTTTTAATTTTCTACCCCTTTCTTACAATTTTGGTAAATCAACCACTCATTTACCACCCCTGTTTTAGATTGAATCCTCCATCTTAAGTGTAAGAGTTTAGGGGGGCGGGGTTCCTTTGAGAATTAATCCGATTAAGAGCCCGCTAAACGCTTAAAACACGAAGAAAATAAAAATAATTTTCCCAGAATTCGCTCCAAATTCTAGATCTTTTTGACGGTGATAATTTATTATGAAAGACATAAAGACACATAAGCTTTTTTACTAATTTTGTAGTTTATGCTTCGAATAATAATGTTTTCAATGCGTATAATCTCTTCACTGTATACAAAAATTTATGTTCGTTTGCCTGTCTTCGATTTTTTCGAAAATTACTCTATTGTTTTTGCTGAAAATAGCAGTGTTTTTTTGTAATTTTTACCAGAAAGGTTTAGGACAGTCTGGCTTGAATGAAATCCAATATGTAAAACTGTTGCTATAAGGTTTTAAAATTAGTATGTAAAAAATTGAACCCGCCATGTTGTATTGAAGTTAGTCCGTAGATATACCACTCCGGTTAGCCACAGATTACATATTCTATATACAATGTTTGAGTAGAATATTTTCAAAAAGAAAATACAAGCAGGTACCTACGTAAGAATTTTTTTTTTGTTTAGTGTTTAAATGAAATAAAATGTTCGTATGCATGTTTCATTGTTAAGACATAGTTATAGCCGTCACAAATCGTTATTTTCGGTGTCAAATCAATTATGGCACCCTAACAATATGTAAGAATTCACAAATTCATAACTTTATTCCAAAATAATCCCGAGCACGGGCATGAGCTAGTTTATTATAAATTTTCTTGACTTTTACTTACAATTTTGTTTGGTCTTTGATGTAATTATACATAGTTTTATTGTTATGATAGATGAATTATAATTGAGTTAATAATTTTTTTGTTTTATATATTTTATATTTTATTATGATTATTAAAATTATTTTTATAAATAGACGCTTTGCATTTATATTTTTATAGCTAAAGAATTGCTTCGTCTTCTGACAACATTGTTAAACTGGCTTCACTACTTGCGTATTTCAACGTCTCTCATGTTAATAAATTGTACACTCTGAGAATGATAAGCTCTGGCGTCATGAAATTTGTATTGCTGTGTAAAATATCTTGGTAATCGCAAACTATTTTTAGTTTTTGTGATTTTGTAAAGATTATAAAATAGTTTATTTTTTTGGTTTATTTGTTTCAATGTCTTATTGTAATGGTGAAATTTTCTTACATGCAGTTGATATTGCGATTTTCTATTGGGGTAAAATTTTGATAAATTGTTAAAAATTTCACAAAGACGCTTAAATAAAATATTCAATTGCCTGTAAACAAACATCCCGACAATTAATGTAAGAAATTATCCCTCTTCGTGTATCCTTAAAAATAGAATAGAGCGACTTGCAAATCCCAGCAAATGATAAATATTAGTATTTTGGGCTGTGCATTGACAAACACTTAATATTTAATCAATATATACTCGTAGAATGGAGGAAAGATAAAATCATGGCGTCTTTGGCAGATTATCATATTTGTTACCGAGTAATTTAAAAAATTAATAATTTAATTATAGCATATTTCAATCACATCTGAACTACTTATTTAAATCTGCGGAAACGCATATGAAACATACAAAATGTATTACAGGTTAAACAGAACAAGGTAATTAAAAGTTCATCGGATTCAAACAAAGTGACTTTTCATTTATTTCGTCGTGTCAATCCACAATGTGTTTGCTTATTGTGAAAATCTATTTAACTCGATTTCTAAAATATCCACCAAAAATTATATGAGGAAATAAAACTTTTAACAATAAGAAAACTGCGCGTGTTTAATGTGTCTCTGAATATATAAAATAAATAATTAACTCATACATACAAGCACAGAATTAATTAAAAGGTCATAACTATACATACATTTTACAGGATAATATGATAACACATATTTACACACCATAGATACACAATTTATGTAGCAACCCATTAGCTACGAGGGGGGTAATTTATATAATTGCCTTCAAGACAAAAGAAAAAGAGATAAAATTTTACGCATATTTAAAATGGAATTAAATCAACAAAATAATTGTAAAATGTGTACATTTGTAATGCATTTAATTAGGTAATCTTTCTATTTAAGGTAGTGGTAATATAATTGTCACTTTCTTGGAATTAAATATAATTTAAAAAATAAGTCGAGTTGTACTAAAAAACCGATAACTGTAATAATTTTAATGTTTGAAGTTTTAAAATTCCTGTAATAATTTAACTATATATTTACTTTTAGGTAAAATATCTTATTTAGTCAAATAATTAATATAAGGAGAATCACCCTAGATAACAGATGCTACTAGGAACTCTGAAGGCATCTCAATTTGAGACTCCTCTCGAAAGGGAGCAAATCCAATCTCTATAAAACACTCATCAGAACAGTGCTAAGCTACGGCTCTAGTGTTGGGCTCTCGCGAAGAATTGTGAAAGGGTGTTGGATATTTTGGAAAGAAAAATCCCACGTAGAACCTTTGGAGCCAGAAAGGAGAAAATGAGGTATCTGGTTTACAAGATACAACGAGTTTTGTCAATTGTTTGTAGTGTTGTATTTAATAAGATTCATAAAACTGGTACGAATGATGAAGTTTCTGTGCAGAATATAATATTGTGTAAAGGATGGACGATACCAGACTCCTTCATGATAAGCCAGCAGGATGAAGGGGTGTTGAAAGATTTTAACAAAGGTAATAAAAAAACAGAAAAAAGCAGGAAACTGTGGAGGCGAACACCGTATCCTGAAGCTAAGGCATAAGTAAATTAATAAAAAGTTTACAGGACTGTTTTTATATGTAAATATCAACATTTTTCAACAAATGATAAACAGAAAATAATAAAGTAAGAATCGAAATACATAGAGTGGAAGATACTCTCAGTATCGCCCTGGTGAAAGACCACCATTCAGAATTGAAACGTTGCTTGAAATGGCTTTTAGCCGTGTTTGGTGATCAGGTCTGAATAGCCAGGTATTTCCCACCTTCCTCTTCTCCTTCTCCTTCCCCTCCCCAATACCTTCAGCCTCCCAACATTCCCCAATTGGGGATGCCATAATCTCACTGGCTCCAGACGGTTGGGAGCAGTTGGGACTCTTGTGCGGTATTCATTTAAAAAAAAATAATATGACTAAAAATAAATAGTATTAATAATAATATTAAGTGATGAAAGTAGGCAGGTAATTAATTATAATTAAAAATTATTGAATATTATTAATATAAATAAAATCAAGAAAATACAAGGCATAAAATATTTAAAACTTTTTTTAAAGTTTGTTTATTATTAAAAATTAAATTAATAATTTTCTAAATACATTTAATAATATGGAAATTAATAAGATAGCTATTTAATTTATTTTATAGTTAAAAGGAACGACTGCGCTGCCCGTTTCATACATAATTTAATTTTGGATTTGAGGCCAAAATACCCATCCAATCTGAATGATTTTTTAAAATAAAATATCTAGTACGAATGAGAAGCATTTCATTTATTTTTTTTTAAATTATGAAGTATAATGAAGTGAAAAAAAATTAATTTTCATAATTTTAGAGGCAACTTAGAAAATTATTTCAGGGTTTATAAAATGGTAAATAAAAATACAAAAACAAAACATTAAAAAAAAAGGTTTTTTCGGGTCGATATTTTAAAATATGTACGCCAAATTTGTGTTCCAACGTAAATAGGTCATTTTGAATTTAATTTAAAGTATGGCGGACTTTATGGTTATTGTAATATTTTTTAATTTTTTTTTATTTTACATTTCATATTTTCAAAGTAGATGGGGGATTTTTTTTTTAAATCGTCGTTAGTCCCCAAATAATTCTAAAAGATGCCTCTAAAATCGCGAAAAAATTATTCTTTTAATGGCCTATATTTCATAACGTAAAACAAAAATAAACACGTACTGGATATTTACGAAACCTTTAAATAAAAAAAATATGTATCATTTGGTTTAACTGAGTATTTTGTCCTCGAATCGTTTTGTATGAAACAGGCCGCACAGCCGTCCCTCTTAACAATATTTGATTGACTATTAACTCCATTTCTAATTTCTAAAATATCAAATTTATCTAATTGTAAACCAGTTGTAATTGTATGTAAAAATTTTAAACCTTTATTTATGTCAAAAGAATAATTTGTTTTCTTAATATGGTTGGAAAAATCAGAATAATTTTTATTATTAAAAGCTTCGCTGTCAAAACATGTTGATATTTATATATTAAAAACTGCGGTGTTAACAAAGCACTTCTAATTTATTTAATAATAATAATGCCACGAAATAACTACACTTCTATTGAAGAAAATAAAGCATAAGTAATTGGATGGAAACAGGAAAAGATTGTCGCTAATGTGGCGTTTCCTGGAGGGGGGGGGGTATCTCCGATGGTAAATCTTAACATACAGATTGCAGTTTTGAGAACATAAAATCGCCAAGCGAAAGTTCATCATAGTTATAAAGAAAAACAGCAGCTAAAAAAGTATGGAAGTTAGATGAAAATGATATTAATAGTTCTAATATTCAAATACGATATTGATACGACTGTTACATTTTTATTTTATGTCTTTTTTGTTTCATGTTTAATATGAGATTTGTCAACATTATGTTCAACTATAATACAAATTAAATAAGCTTCATAAAAAATAAGCGTTTAAACAGTTGATTTAAGACAGTAATAAACATATATATATATATAATGTAGTTGTAATGTTGAAATTAATCTCACAAATATTAAATTTAGGCAGGCTTACGTTTCTGCTTTCCATCAATGTTGATTTTCTGCCGTTGTTGTTTAACTTTGTTTTGATATTTACCTCTCTGTATTCTGTATAAATGTAAACTGCTCCCCGATGGACAAGTTATTTTGAGGGGTCTGGACGAAACATGAAACCTTTCAATGAAAATATCAAAATATTAATCTGTCTGTGCAGGGAGCTTAGGGCTGGAACTAAGGATGGGTTCCCACCTTAACGATTATATGGTCTATTTCATAGAATGAACCTTTTCTATGATCGAAAAGTTTATTTTTACTAAGAGCTGCTGTAGTGGAATGTGGTATTTTTGTAAATACACTTGGTACAAATGGAAGCAATCAAATTACATCCCCATTATGGCATTTCCTTTTGTATGTCTTTTGTGTTGAATTTATTGTATTGACGTATTTATATCCAAGTGGCTCAGTCACTGAAAAGATAATATACAATGCCTTTCATATAGACTTGAATGGAAACCGATGTCGCCACTGACTTAGAACATTTTGGTTCTAACTCATTTAGCACACGATATATCTCTATTTCCCTGTCTAACATCGTACATTGCCATTACATTTGAATTACATTAAAAAAACATAATGATGATGAAACGAGTTTCTGTATTTAAATTATAAGGGAATAATGGACAGACTTTTACGATCACAAAACAAGCCCACATCATGCCCAAAAAGATCAAATACATAACGCGCAGTATTACTCAAAGAGGTCAGCATTCCTTAAAATCCAATAATTAATTTAAAGTTCACCATAATGCTTATTTTAATACATTTAAAAAAAATTATATTTCATTATATTTTCAAAGCAGACGGAAACTTTTTTTAAACCACCGTTAGCCCCCAAATAATTGTTAAAGGTGCCTCTAAAATCGCAAAAATGACCTATATTTCATAATATAAAATAAAAATAAATAAATTACTTCTAATCCGTACTAGATATTTACTATACTTTTTGATGAAAAGAAAAGATCATTAGGTTCAGGTGAGTATTTTGGCATCAAATCCAAGTTTTGTATGAAATAGGTCTCGCAGTCGTTTCTCTAAACTTGTAAATAACCAAATCATAAGATTGCTATATCAAAAACACGTGAACACCTCAGTACGAGTTCTCTTGGGTAGGTTCACGAAAATCTATAATAGGTTTATAAATAATTTACATTACACGTCATTCTTACTTAACACTGTAATGTACACAATCTGTTTTGTAATTTAATCATTTAATAAGATAATATTAACAATAATTTAACCTTAATGAAACACAAAACCGACAAATAAACAACAGAAAATAAAAAAGATATCAGTCGCATCTGTAATTATTTTTAATTACTTTTTTTATAATTTTATCACTGCAAAATATAAAGAAATAACTAAATTAAAATGTGTAAATAAAAGTACTTAAGATGTAATAAATTGGAAGCCAGTAATTATAATTAAATTACAGTTAATTCAACATTCAATAAATTTACTTTAATGTTTCAGTTTAAGATGCCTTCTCAAACTCCTGTTGATATTTTATACTTCAACACTGATTATCCTGGCAAAGGAAGGGCTCTTCCAAAACAGATCGAAAGGGAAAATAAATTACTAGACTAATTTTTGTTTCATTTTCTCGTTTTGTTATGGATACACAAATAATTTGTTTGGATTGTATTCAATACATCTTGTATGAACAGATTTATATAAATATGAATAATACGGCGAGGAATAAGATTTTTATAAGATAATTCTTTCGAGGACAAATGCAAAGAAGAAAATTGAAATTCTGTAGGAGGAAAATGAAATGCTTCACAAAGAAAATGAGAAAAGCGCATTCTTCAGTAGTTGTCGCCCATTATTACAATATCAGTCATGATTATTTTTTCTCTTTGGAATATAAACCGAGTATTTTTGTCCTCGTCGTTTTAGCAATATTCACGATATATACCAATCTTGTATTTTATTTGTGTTCGTCTCTCGTGATCATTTCCGTGGTAAAACGGGAAGCTCCTTTGCCCTAAATCCAGATATCATGACTTCGAAAATTTTATTTATTTATTTATTTATAAAATATGATATTTAACGGAGACATTTACATGGAGTAGATACATTAAATCACCATACTAGGCGGCTGCCTGTTTCATGGTGACCAATGGAGTATAGTTACTTTGTACGAAGTCTAGTGTAAACATATGGATTTATTATATTAATTATATTAACATGATGACAATTAGAAAAATTATAAAAGAAAGTAGAATGTAGAAAGGAGAAAAAGATATGGGTAAGGCATAGATCACAAAAATATACTTTTTATTTTTATATGTGCAAGCATGCACACATGTGCACATAGGTTCACACATACATACACACGCAAACACATACGCATATAATATACACATATATGTACGCATGTAAACACATATGTACACACATATACACTCATCCTTATGTATGTACTCGTATACATAAACACACATACACATAAACGTACAAATGAACATACACATATATACCCACACACCTAAACATCATATACACCTATCTGAATACGAGAAACACGCTTCTAACACTAACAAAATCACTCATTAATAAGTCCCCAAGCGCTTTCTTAAAACTGTGGTATTTAGTTATTGCCTTTATTTCAATTGTTAAATTATTGACGATTTTAGGAGCAAGGAAATTAAACTGTGACTGTGCCATTGACGTTTTTGTTGCTCGAATAATATAATTGGATTGGTTGGAATATCTAGTATTGTAGTTTGATTCGACAATATATATATTTTTTACATATTTGAATTTAAAATAGAAAGATATGTGTTTGATATATAAGGATTTTTTATTAAGTGTTTTGAAGTCCTTGAGTAAGTCCTTCGTGGGGTAAATATAGTGTATTTTGTAAATAGTACGCATTATCAAATTTGAGCATTTATTACTTGATTTAATATAGTTTTAAGCATCTTTCCCAGACTATTATACCATAAGATATAATTGATTGACATAGAGAAAAGTATACTGTTAATGTATTTTTATTTAATATATTTCGTAATGATCTGAAGATATATGACAGTTTTCGTATACGGTTTGTGACATTAATTACGTGTTCTTCCCATCGAAGTTTATTATCAATTCTTTTAAATCTCATTATTGCCCTGGAAAGCAACGGTCGTCACTGTCTGCTTCCCCTTGTCCTATTCAGGTGGGGGACCCGTCGCTTCGACAAGGCCTCTCCAGGCGTCACTGCCCTGAGCTTCTTCCCAGCCTCTCCTCGTACCAATCAGAATGAAAATGTTAATTAAAGTAACTTAAGCTATTTAAGTATCTGGATATGTATAGCAAGATTTTTTGCAATCTTCCCTTCTCGCTCTCCTGGCCTTTCGCAGTACATATATATATATATTTTTAACTACCTGCAATGAATTTATGCCACCGTTCTTACAATAGTTGGTGGTGCAATGCTCAGCGTTGCCTTCCAAGCAGTTGATCGTGGTTCAATTCTCGATCTTGGCAATATTAAAAAAAAATAAAACAATTTAAATTATAATTTCTTCAAAAGATTGGTATTCATTTTGTGACGTCATTATCAATAAACGAATTAAAAAATTACTTTGTAATCACCACTTTGTTAATATAAACATATCAACATGTTTCGAAAGCGAAGCTTTCCTGTATGTTTATATTATTTTGTATGTTCTGACGAGGAAAGCATCGCTTTCGAAATATGTTGATTTGTATATATTAATAATGTCGTGATTGATTACAAAGTAATTTTTAATTCATTTATTAATAATGACGTCACAAAATGAATACCAATCTTTTGAAGAAATTGTAAGAAATTCTTTGTTTACAGCACTGTTTAAGATATAAATATCAACATGTTTTGAAAGAGAAACTTCCCTCATCAGGATATACAGTATACTAATTAATTACGATATGTAAAAAAAAATAAAGTGAAATTTTAAAGTTTTAATTTATTTTTAACTTTACGTTCAATTCAATTTTTTTTATGTAAACCTATTTTTGTGCAAACTTTAAGTTTTACAAATCCTACAACTCAAAACATTTCTACGAATAATCTGCGAGTAATTGAAATCCTTAGTGGAGAATATTGCTTGTACAATATTGAAGGAAACAGCAAGTAAAGGATTGAATAGGAATTTGAAAATAGCAATGGCTCTCAGAATTCTTCTATTTCACATTAAAAAAAATACCCTCGTATGTTAGGAAACACCAAAACCTCTGCAACATTTATTATTCATGAACAATCGTGTTAATCTCTCAATCGCAGGGCTTTTCGAAATTCGTGGATCAAAGTACCCTGCCCCGATGTTAAATATATTTAAAAAATTCAAACAATGTCGCCAGAGTTTTCGTGTACCAAATGGTTTAGGCTCGTCCTAATCCAGGCTGTTTGGTATTATGATGTATAGCAGTGGTCGCCAAATGGTTGAAAAATGATTGAAACGTTAGCCGCTTAATTTTTTAATATATATATATATATATATACATATTTATATATATTGTTACGTAACGAAATCCCACGATCCGGTTCGTAATTAAATTTAAATTCAAATATTATTAAAGATTACTAATAGATCCAAGTATATATGCGATATCCCCGACTAGCTCGATCTCAGAATATACATATAAATATACATATACATATATAAACCGCGTTCTCAGTTCGTTAGTAGACAATTTTTCCAGTTTTTTTTTTTAATTTTTGACTGTCAAAATTAAACTTCAAAAAAAGTTTAAAAATCGTTTTAATAATAAATTATAATTTTCAAAAAGAGTAATATTAAAAAGTTTCAGTTAACATTTTCTTGTGATATTTAGTGTATTGACCGGTGTAGTGGACACCCTCAGTCTCGCCTGGTGAAATACGAATCTAGAGTAGGGAGTGTATATATATATAGACCAGTTAATGCAGTCATCTATATATATATATATATATATGAGGGAAGGTAGTAAAACGACTCGACATATTATGGGTTGATCTATTATGTACAATTCATTTTTTATATCTTAAATGTGAAATATCGGACATATATGACACTGAAGGAAGGTGTTGAACGGAGCAGCGCCGGGAAACTAATGTAAGGTATCCGAGTCTACCAGTGGAGAGCAGTTATGCTAGCTAGTGATACCAAAGCGTAGAAATGAGTCTAATTAGAATCCGCCACACTACCGAAAATACAATAATAATCCAAACGTTGCTTGAAATGGCTTTAGTCGTGTTTGATGATTATATCTGAATAGGCAGACACTTCCTCATCTTCCTCTTCCCATCTTCTTTCTCTCCTCAATACTTTCATCCTCACAACATACCCCAATTGAGAATACCATAGTATCACTAACTCCAGACGGTTGAGAGCAGCTGGGACTCTTGTGAGGGTATCACAAAAAAAAATAATAAACTATCATTCAGAATTGAAAAGTTATTGTGTTTGGTGAACAGATTTGAATTCCAAGGTTCTTCCAAACCTTCCTCTTTACTATATCTCCTTTATCTTCTCTATTCCACCCCCAATATCGCACATATATGTGTGCGGTATAAAAAAATACTTGTATTCATTAAATCGGTATAAGATTACATGTGTTAATTGTAAATCTTGAGTGGATTTTTTTTTTTAAATTATCTCATGGTTATTCAGTTTGTAGACCACTGGTATTGCTAGTACATAGAATTCTTGCGTCCTGCCAGTGTTCGTTGATCCATCTAGAGTGAAAGTTTTATATCCCATTAGGACGGAGTATCGGATTTGACGCCACATAGTAGCACAGTATTATGGAATCAGGCAGGGGATAGTATTATAGGATTTTATTGTATGCTCTAACTCCAAGAGAAAGCTGCCAAAATTAAAGTGGATTAAAATTTTCAAAACATTACCATGTATCGCCGACTATCAATATGGATGATCGGGATGCGTAAATTTGTCTTATGAAATAGTTTACACACATAACTTTTTTTAATGTTTAATAAGAAATATTTTATGAAAACCAGTGTTCAATATATAATACGTATACTTTGTATCCTGTAAAATATTTTTTATTAACATAAATAAAATCAAGAAAATAACAACGTAAAAAAAATAATATATATTATTAGTGTATTGATGGTGAAGTTATAATTAAGATGCAACTAAAGTTCTGTTAGTATTAAAGGTCTTACACTAAACGTATAACTGACAAAAAAAAATTGATTTATGTCTGAATGACATTAAAATTTTCCCTCTGCGGCTAAACCTATATTTTGTCCTTGGTACCACCCCTTTAAAATTAATTATTTATTAGGCGAATGGCATATATATTTTGAACACGAAAATTACAAGTCGTTATTCTGCTAATTAATAGCCCGTTACTGTGAGTATTTTACTTTATTTAATTGAAAATACAAACCGGTTTCGATAAAAAAATTGTTTTAAATGATCACATCTGATTGTCAAGTACTTTCCAGTATTCCAAAACGGTGATTGGACATAATTCTACTTACTCCGGGTAGTTAGTACATTCAACGATATCGCACAAAAAAATATTATTACTGTTGGCATTTTTTTTTTAAATGAACGAAAAATTCCATAATTTCCCCAAATCCTAACGAAAGCTTTTTCATGGCAGTGTTCAATAAAACCTTCTTGGTAAATCCTCATAATCCTTTTTGATTTCCGAATAAAGGGATCAAAAGGAACGTTAGAATAATTGTAATGAATATACGCTCAAACCGTTTTAATCTTCTAATTAATGATTATTACGTTTTTTTTTTTATTTAGCGTTAAAATTCTCAGAGGGGTTTTATTGGGGGAACAATGGGTTATATTAGGTGTAAAAGTTTGTTGTAAAATGGCCGAAAAAGGATGAAATTTTGAAAAGTATATAAAGAATATTTTTATGTTTTTTTTTTACATGCTCCGAAAGCTTTTTTCATGTGAAAGATGTAATATTAATAGAATAATGATAATAAGTATTTTGTTTCCACCACTGCTTAATGTATTAATATCAGCATATTTCCGTTTTTTTTTCATTTATTATTTTTTTGTTAATTTTTGTTTATGTTTGTAATTTGGATATTCTTATATTATTATTTTTCTATGTTTGTCATTATTTTATTAGTATACTGTGTAACCTGATGAGAGAAGCTTCGCTTCCGAAACATGTTGATATTTATATATTGAACTCTGTTGGAAACAAAATACTTCCTATTAATTCTATTAATAACGAAGCCATAAATATGTATACATCTATTGAAGAAAATATTCGAAATTTTTTAATTGCCTCTGTGGTTAAGGGGTAAGATCTTCGACTACGAATCCGGAGGTCGCGTGGTCAAATCCCGCCGTGCGCAAGATAATTTAAGGCATACGAGTATAATCTAAAGTGCAGTTAATTTTTAATACTGCATTGATGAAGGCATGGTTGTATCCAATACTATAGTAAAACCCTTAATGTGGCAGCGTATATTTCAACGTATATGACTTTTCTTTAAATTTGTAGCTTAAATTATGTAGAAAATTACAGCAACTGCCCCCAAGTAGTATTATTTTTTTCTGACCATAAACTTAATACCACTTGGAGGTATTATTATTATTATTAGAAGATTAATTTGATCTGTGGATTGAAAAAAAAACATATATGTTGTAATATACGATCTATCTTCCTCTTCCTCTCCCCCCTTCCTTCTTATTTTGTTTATGTCTTTATCTTGTTAGCTTTATAAATAAAACATCTGTATTAAACCACTGTTAGCACAAGAATCTTTGTTGGCTTACCATTTGTTAAACTTCATTTGTATATATACGAGTATTAGTATTAAAAGCTTTTTGTTTCTTACAAATAAATAAATATACATACGCTACAACGTTAAGACCCAGCAATATCCTTCGAGCGGAAACTGAACATTGTTTGAAAAGAGTTATGTTAATTCGTAAGAGGGAGGGAGCGCTCTAATATAAATAATTCTTAGGACATAAGCAATCTTTCAAAAATAAAATGTATATGATAAATAACAGAACCATACATGTCACATATATTTATCAGTGCATACTTTGGGATTTTGTTCTATCGAGGGAGTATAATTTCGTATAATTCATTTTTCAACTAAACCTCTGAACAGAAATTATATAAAAAAATAACCCTTTTTTGTGCATAAAAGCTTTTCAAGGGAAGTTTGTAATATGTAGAAAATCAAAATTCCAAGGCTTAAAGGTTATTAAAATGTTGTACGCAAAACCACAGTGTTCAGTATAATAATATTGTCTCATCACACGGTTAAAAGTTTTAATAATGCTATAATTTATAAATTTCTATTTGACAGCCTCTTAAAACGAACGTCTTAAAATCCCTATTTGGAAGATTATCTAATTCAACGATTAAAAACATTTTAATTCAGCGTTTGATCCAATCGATACCTAATTCTATAAATATATATTGGATAATGCGACACAAAGACCACGGTGGGTGGCAGTAACGCCTCGGGGTAGGGTTTTATCAGTCAATCCTACCCCTAAACCAATACGCAGTATCTGTATACCGTATACTGCTTACAGGCTCTGTAATACTCAAGGGTATAAATTACTCTGGAGTTTGTTGGTAAAGCTTTCACATTAGTATTTTACGAAAGCGCACAAAAGGATTAAGAACAGTTTATTGATTATGCATGGAAATTACTGCATATAGGTTATATAACAGTGTATTGGTAAATTAATATAAATATACAATAAAAACACATAAATTTGTTGTAGACCACTTTTATTTTATTAAAACTCAACCAACTTTAACCACAACAAATTTAGGTGTTTTTTATTGTAAATTATGGCTAGCCACAAAGTTAATGCTTTTTACAAATATGTAATATAAATATTTCCAGCTAATTTTAATCGAATTGTGCCCGGGTAAAGGATAGGTATACATGATTTTGTAATTTTTTTAAGTATGGAATAAAAGTTGGTTATTTTGTACTACTTTATATTTGCAATAACATCAATATTTGCTTGTTATCCTTATTGTTATATTAATGTAACTTTATATGAGTTGCGCACATTTATTTAGTAGAGATTTGTTGACGAGCTTTCGTTGAATTAAAAATATACATATACGAGTATATACATACACATATGTATAACGTACTCCTTTCTATGTGGGCAAAATTCAGTTGGTGAAATAGATATTGGATTAAATGTGGCTTGTTCAGATCTCTACAATATGTGAAATTAATAACAATTCTCATTCTTGATCAATGGTCGTAGGGCTACAAGGGTGTGCGAATACCCAAGAAATTAAAAAAAGGTCTGCTTATTTTTCTACTCATACTTTAAATAGGACGAAAAATTTGAATATTTCCAAGTGATTCTAGAGTTAAGGATAATCACATAATCGTCTTGTTAATAGACAGTCATAAAGAAATTAAAATTTTCTGGAAATAGCTAATGTTTTATTTTGTTTAAAGATTTGAACAGTCAGATACTTCCCATTAGTCTGTTTCTTTCACTCCTTTCTCTCTTTACTTCATCATATACGGATGAAATATTTAGGATGTTGGTTGTTGGTCAGAAAGAAAAGAAAGAAAAGAAAGAAAAGAAAGAAAAGAAAGAAAAGAAAGAAAAGAAAGAAAAGAAAGAAAAGAAAGAAAAGAAAGAAAAGAAAGAAAAGAAAGAAAAGAAAGAGAAAGAAAAGAAAGAAAAGAAAGAAAAGAAAGAAAAGAAAGAAAAGAAAGAAAAGAAAGAAAAGAAAGAAAAGAAAGAAAAGAACGAAAAGAAAGAAAAGAAAGAAAAGAAAGAAAAGAAAGAAAAGAAAGAAAAGAAAGAAAAGAAAGAAAAGAAAGAAAAGAAAGAAAAGAAAGAAAAGAAAGAAAAGAAAGAAAAGAAAGAAAAGAAAGAAAAGAAAGAAAAGAAAGAAAAGAAAGAAAAGAAAGAGAAAGAAAAGAAAGAAAAGAAAGAAAAGAAAGAAAAGAAAGAAAAGAAAGAAAAGAAAGAAAAGAAAGAAAAGAAAGAAAAGAAAGAAAAGAAAGAAAAGAAAGAAAAGAAAGAAAAGAAAGAAAAGAAAGAAAAGAAAGAAAAGAAAGAAAAGAAAGAAAATAAAATAATAATGCTACGCTATTTCTGTTTTTTTCGTCCACGTCAAATTGGAATATTCTGTTGATTACCATTGATACCATTCGAAACAATTGGGCAGTGTCCTCCCTGACAAACGGTAGGCTATGTGTAGTTTTTCAAGTTGTGTGTAATTTTTTAAATTTTACAAATTGAAAATGGCCGTCTTAGTGTCACCGTTACTAAACACACAAAAAATATACATCATGGTCAGAAATTTTCAAATTTTTTCATGGCCGTTTTTCTTAGGGTAGGCACAGCTCTTCACCCTATATGGACTGCACGCCTCTGCAGTTGGGTTATGTTACGAGGCTAAAGAGACTGGAATATGAATTATAATATCCATTGTGAAACGGAAGAATTTGCCGCTGGCAAAAAAATTTCAAATTATGCATTTCTTGTCCATTGTGAAACCGATAAATGCCGTCAGTGAAGTCTTTTAATATTTTTTTAAAGAGAAACCATAGAAAAGCCGCAGGAGAAACTGATTCTATATTTAAGATGCTGATACGTGAGATTAATAAATGCTATTATTTTAATCATCATAAAATATATTAAAACTGTCTAAATTATTTGAGGCGACTTAAGTTAAGTAAAGAAAAACAGAAGATCTTAATCATAGAAACGAGTTAATTGTACTGAACTGATGTAGTATATTTTACCGAATTTCACTATATTCTATTCTAACACAAATAACATTTAAATCATATATGAAAATTAATAATGGCTTACCTACAGGTGTTAATACTTAAGAGGTGTATGAGAATTAATAAAGTTTATCTAAACAGAATTACACGGTAACGAAGGACTTCTTTTAAGGTACCTACGTCATATGAACTGTATAAGCCCAAGGTTTGTGGGAATTATTTAGCCGTGATTTGGTACAGGATAATCGTGTTAGCTGATTTTCTAAATAAACTAAAAACAGATCTTATATGAAGACGCATTACTTCAGACACGTGTGATAAATCTCAAAACATAAATTTATTACGTAATTCCAACAAAAACATTTTTTCAACAAACGATAAACTAACATATATCATAATATCTTAAAAAGATTTGTGTTCACTTTGTGGCGTCATTATTAATAAATTAATTAAAAAAATATTTTGTATTCACCACTTTATTATTATACACATATCTACATGTTTCGAAAGCGATGCTTTCTTCTTTAGGAATATATAGAATACTAAAAAGAATAATTCCAAATACAGACAAATGATAAAAATAGAATAGACATATTTAAAGATAAACAAAAACTGATTAAAATAGGTAAATAATTAATGAAAAATGTTAATAAAAAGTTATTATAAAAAATTGAATAACAAATTTATATTAGAAGTTAAAAAGAAATTTATTATATAATTAGTATTAATACGAAAATAAATTAATAAGAGGGAGACGAAATACAAAAAGGAAACCTCGGAACAGTGAAACAGAGATATACTCACATATAATAGAATAGGACAACCTATAAAAAAGAAAGAGACAGAACATCAAAAGATGAAGGGATTAAGAAAAGGGGAAATTTTAACTTAACGGGAAATGTATCTAATATAGGCTGAAGGACAAGTTACGTTGATTATTAAGAATATTACAATCAAGTTTAACGGCTTTCTTTATTTCTGTAGCTTATAAATTATCTAATCTAACACCAAAACCATTTTTATGTAGAATATTGGCGCCGGTGCTATGATTATAGGTGTGATCTTTTCAATTAGATGGTTAATAATAAACTAGCTAATGTTCCCGGCGTTGCCCGTGGTTATTAATAATTTTGATTAAAGTTTTCTAATCCGTAACCCTACTTACACTCCTACCCCTACTACTACCCCTATCCCTACCCCTACTACTACTCCTACCCCTACCCCAACTCCTACCTCTACTCCTACCCCTACTCTTACCCCTACTCCTACCCCTACTCCTACCTCTACTTATAGTGTTCAAAGTTTTATCAATAAATGCATAAATTTGGCTTAAGGCAGACTAAAATGGGGAAGGGGATGGTTTTTCGAAATTTTATTTAGACAGTAATCTTTCTCTTGTTTTGACGGTCAAGGATGCAAAATTTCATGAAGCTAGGAATAAAACTGTAGATTTATATACAAAACAAACACGCACCGCTCGCCCGGGACATTCTTCTTCATATAATAGAAGAAGAAGAAGAGAAGATATGTCAAACCACAAACTAATTGCTTTCTACGAAAACGTGAGATATCACTGCTTAAGGATTTGCTCGATTCTAAATCCTTACTAATTTATAATTGCATGCCAGCTTCCTCCAACGTACCTAACCTCCTTGAGAGGGAAATGAAAAACAGACGAATACCTAGAACTAGTCAAAGACTCGTGAAGCAATTACACTCAGGTGGTCACCTAGTCAATACCTCTGTAGTCGCTGGAAGTGTTGAGAAAATAATATGTACACAGTGGTTCGATAAAATCCAATACTTAAATTGGCTGCGGTTTTACTGTTAAATTAAATACCTTTTTATAATTTCTTCAAAAGATTGGTATGCATTTTATGGCATCATTATTAATAAATGAATTAAAAATTACCTTGTAATGACCACTTTATTAATATATACATATCAACATGTTTCGAAAGCCATGATTTCCTCGACAAGAATATAATATTCTATATCTTAACATTATATCAATAAAACAATTGTTATCAAAAATAATACTACTTTACATTCATAAATACAAAAAATAACAACAATCACACTTATTAGAAATAATAGATCTCAGAGTCAAAAATATATGCAACAAAGAACCACAAATACAACATTTGGACAAAAAACTTCTTATACTATGGTACTAAACTCTACAATAAAATCCTGCTCTCCTTCAAAAATCACAACAATTATATACAATTATACATTTAAAAATCAAATAAAACACTGTTTACATTACATAGGGAGATCTGAAACAGAAAATATATTAACACGAAATATAAACTAACACCGAAACCACTCAACTGCACTTAAAACACCTCACCTTAGAATCGCTTGTTTTTTTTCATCGCGCACATCAATTTAATATAATGAAATTTAACATTTTGTAAACGAAATCCTCAGCATTACATTACGAAAATATGAACAAATACTTGAAGTAATATTAAAAGAGGAAATTTTGCATTAGTTAGATAAACACAGTATTTTAAAGCAAGAACAATCTGATTTCAGATCCAATAACTCTTGTGAAACAGCATTAAACATAGTATTTGAAGAATGGAAGGAAGGAATAAATAATAACAATTTTATCTTAGCAATATTTTTGGATTTTCAAAGGGCATTTGAAACTATAGATAGAGAAAAACTGATAAGAAAGCTTAAATAAATTGGTTTCTCAGATGTAACTATAAAATTGATAGTAGAATATATGAAAGAACGAAAACAAATAACAAAAGTAAACAATACATTCTCAAAACCAATGGAGAATAATTTAGGAGTACCGCAGGGATCAGTCATCGGACCTTTAATGTTCATTATTTATATTAATGACACAGTAAAAATATTTTCAAAGTGCAAAGTTCGAATATTTGCCGATGATACACTCATATACATAATTAGAGATAATGATGAGGAATTAATCAATATTTTGAATAATGAACTAGAAAATGTATCAAGATGGCTAAAAATAAACAAACTAAAATTGAATACAAAAAAGACAAAATATATGATAATTGGACATAAGAAGATATGCAGCCAAAGCAAAATAAAAATTGATGGTGAATTTATTGAAAATGTAAATGATATGAAATACTTATAGTTATATTAGATACAAAACTTAATTTCAATAAACACGCTGAATATATCAAAATGAAAATTGGGAAGAAGATTTCTTTTTTGGGAAGAATTCGTCCAAAAATGTCCAGAAAGACGACACTTACAATTTACAACTCTATTATTGCTCCACATTTTAACTACTGCTCAACGATATTTTACTTGTGTAACGAGAGAGAACAGAACCAATTACAAATTCTCCAAAATAGAGCAATGAGAATAATATTAAAGCGAAATAGATATTTAAAAGTAGCTAAAATGTTAGAATTAAATTGACTAGCAGTAAAACAAATGCTGACATTAAACGTATTGATTTGTATATATAAAATCAGAAAAAACTTTTTACCAATATATTTCTCCAAAAAATTATTTACAACATGGACATTCACAGACATAATACAAGAACGTGTAAGGATATTAGGCTACCGATAAATAACAAAGCCAATACGCAAAATAGTATATTTTATAAAGGTATGAAATGTGCTCTACCGGACCCAATCAAAAGTGAAACAATTAATAAATTTAAAATAGATTGTAAAAAAACACATTAAGTTAAAAAAGAAAAAAATCATTAGTTTTTAAATTATCATTATCTATATGTAATATAATAAGAGTTATAATTAGTTATTTTATAAACTCACGTGTACAAATAACTACAATAAAATAAATAAAACAAAAAAGCACTGGAAATCCCAGTAAGGATATCATTATTTGTTATTTTGTTATAAACAAAAAAGCACGGGAAATCCCAGTAAGGATATCATTATTTGTTATTTTGTAATAAACAAAAAAGCACGGGAAATCCCAGTAAGGATATCATTATTTGTTATTTTGTCATAAACAAAAAAGCCCGGGAAATCCCAGTAAGGATATCATTATTTGTTATTTTGTAATAAACAAAAAAGCACGGGAAATCCCAGTAAGGATATCATTATTTGATATTTTGTTATAAACAAAAAAGCCCGGGAAATCCCAGTAAGGATATCATTATTTGTTATTTTGTTATAAACAAAAAAGGGAGGTAATAAAACATTACTATTATTATTACTATATATTCATAATGAAGAAAACATCGCTTGCGAAACATGTAGAGTATTTTTTTAAATTAATTTATTATAAATACATTTTATTACTGTTTTAATATTCAAGGTGCTTTTATAGGTAGAAAGGTGTGCACGGATCCATATAGCCATAATCTTCTGTTATTACGTTTATTATGTCTCTTGACAAGATTTGATTAAATTATTTGATTCATTTGGTAGCGTTATCTCTTCTTGAGGGGTCATCGCTTCTTCTACCATTCGATAATCTAATTTCTAATTGGTTGATTGATACATTCGTTAGCTTTTACCGGTAATTTTCAGAAATCTCTTCTCCAGTCTTAATTTCGAATAAAAACAAAAAAAAACATTAATATGTGAAATAAATACCAATTCTTCTTTTGCCAATAACCTTCTAATAAATATAATATCAATGATAAATAGGTAACTACAATATCATGCAATGTGCAGTTTTTTCTAATATTGTCTTGAACATGCAAAAAAATTCGTAAATCTTGTAAATTATAATTTAATATATCCGCAACGTATCAGCATAACATTAAAATCCCGCAATTCAACACTAAGCATACGTAAAACACCTACCTATATCTAGGAATAACTTTTTTTAGCAAACTTCCTTCTAATCTTAAAATTATAGAAAATATCCATGAATTCCAACATAATTTTAAAAATTACCTCAAACTACTGTAACAGTCTTTTATTTTATATTTATTATTAGATTTTTTTGTCTTTTTATTTTTTCTACAAACCTTGCGTTTCTTTTCTTTTCTTTTCATTTCTTTTCTTTTCTGTAATATGTACTATTACTATTGATAAATTACTATATTTACACGACTAATTCATATTTTCCTGCTAATATACAACAATGTTTTAAGTTATGATCTATTTATTTAAACGATAATCCCTCACTAAACACAAGAACCTTGTTTCTTTATGGTGAGGAACAGCTATATTATATTGTTTGTTACACTATATGAATCATGTTTTATTTATATAATTTTAAAAAAAAAAACAAAAAAAATAAAAAAAATCATATCTTCTCAATCTGAAACTTTATGATATAACGTTTTAATCTAGAGTGACCTGCCAGGTGCAGGTAAGTATGCTTCTGTATCTTTTTGTACATAATAAGATTAACCCTAGCAAGTAATATTTGTACAGCGCCCTTGAGGTGATTTTTCATCCAATCATCCAATTATTATGATAACATGTAGAGTCGCTATTGCGAATATTCGTCGAAACGAGTTCCTCTATGTGTACATTAGAGCCGTGCGGAGGGGGGACATTCTCCGTTATTTGTCTGTCGCCGAGCGAACGCAGTACTCAGTACGGCGGGCGTTGAGGGGACGACCCTCAGCTAAGTGGAACCAATTTTTTGACTTCGTATCTCATCTAAATCGTATTCGTACATCAATGCATGGATCAGATTTTCTCATTGCGCATGTTCACAGAGAAGTTTCTGATAAAAAAAAACAGAAATTTTTGATAACGATATACCCTTAATGTATGCATTTAAATTAGTATGTGGTTATTTTTAAATATTATTCTAAAATTATTCTGTTGAATTACGTGTGTTGTTATTTAACAAGTTTTTAATAGTGTTTACATATCACCTATTGTGCATTGATTTTTATAATATGACCACGAGCTGCTGGAGCTCAACTTAATAAAGATAAGTTGAAAAAACTATCCTATTGTATGAAGCTATCTAGCTTTGAGGTTATCTATTATATTTAAATTAAACAATCAAACTTTGTTTTAACCACTTTTATTTTTCACACCTACCGGTTTTGGAACAACTGTTCCATCGTCAGGGCAAAAAATATACCAAACAATATTACAAAATAATGACAGAACATACGTAATAGGTGTAACACTGAGGGTGGGGGCGTGACTACGGATTAGTAAAGAGTGAGGGAAGACAGAGATTGAGGAAGGGGTGAAAGGGAACATATTTAAAATGGGGCTGTAAGATAGGTTTTTACGATTGTTAATAATTGACTCTTTACTATTATGGGATTTCTTAATTTTTAAGGCTTCTAAATTATCTTAGCGTTTACCTTTAAGTCCAAGTTCCAGTCCCAGATGCGACTGAAATCTTTTTAATTTCTGTTGTTTTTTCGGTTTCGTGGTTCATTTGGGATGTGTTAATATTATCTTCTCAACTTATGGTCTTTATATTTAGTGTTCCTATAAATAGTTCCTCTATATAAAATTTCCAAGATTTATTCCTTGTATAAAAACCGCTTAAATATTAGAAGGGAGATTTTTGGAGGATTGAACTGAAAAATTATTTATGTATAAAATTTGTCGCCATTGTTTAGTATCATTATTATAAATCGTATTTTGAAATAATTTACCCTGCTACCTTTTTTTATTTTCTGTGGTTTTTTTCGGTTTCGTGTTTCGTTTAGGTTTTGTTAATATTATCTTCAATGATTAAATTATATTTATATTTCTGGGTGTAGTTTGTACTGGAAAAAAATTAAGACATTGTGTATTGTTTGTGTTGAGTATTAAATTTCGCGACAACAGCCAGTTTACTATTGATTGACATATCGCTTTAATGTGCTTATTAAAGTCACCAACGCCTTCATTCATCAATAAGAAGCAGATTGAGGTAAAAGGCTAAGATAAATTGTAATTAATAATAATCCATGATAGTTGATCCCCCGGAATTTGCCCCCCCCGTGAAGTAGAAAATAGATACATATTTTTCCAACCCTTCCTCACAAAATCTAAAACCAAGGGTTGTCTCCCACACCGCGCAGGGTGTACAGGTACAGTGTACATCACACACCCCTCTACGGGTTACAGGGTACAGGGTAGTGTTTACGCTACAGGGGAAGGGTAGACTGCCTGAGAGCTTACAGGGTCTTATGATACAAGTTTGTCGGTTGGGATTAATTCACTGTACCCTCGGTCCTGTGGGATACTGGGCGTGACTCGAGGAGGTTAGAACAGATCAAAGTTATTTGTGGAAAATATTGTTTTAAAAGATTGAACTTTGATTAATAAAACACGTGTATATATTTATTATACATTTTTTCCATAAAAGGCGGTGTTGGTCATTGTTAAATTTGTGTAACGAACATACAACTGACGTCTTGTAAGAGAGATAATAATGTAGGTATATAAGAGCACGTACGATTTTCCAATATCTCTCCAAAATCATCAGCTGTTGTCCGAATGTATTAATAGTATACTGTGTTACGGTTCAACTATTTACCTCGGTCTGCTGTATGATATTCGACATCTTCATATAATGCGACACCATCCCGACGACATAGAGCAATGATCCTAGAGCTTCTCGACAAGACTGACATTGTTTAGTTTTAAGTGTGACGAGAATGAGCGAATTCAGCGAACGAACAGCAACGCTTTCGATGGCGGCCATTGGAATCCAGACAAGGGCCTTACGAGTTTAGTGCTCGTATATAGTCATTTTTCCGGTTTACTTTCTTTTGAGTTTTAATTAACTGTTACTTTTATTATAAAATGGTGCCCTATTTAAGTTTTTTTATTGAAACAATGTATCTATGTTTGAATATTTGCAATTACCTTCCGTTAATATTGCATCGGCCAAATCTGAATGATAATTAACTATTAGCAAATGCATCTTTGAGATTTGCACGAACACTGAATCCATTTTAATATTCAAATAAACTTTTCACTTTACTGAAATATTTTCAACACAATTAATAATAAGACCTTTTTGACACCACTGTTTTTAATACATAAATACAATCTCTATGTTAGAAGCAAGGCTTCCCTCATCAGGATAAAATATACTAGAAAAATATTTTTAAAACGTGTAGATATTTATATATTAAAAACAGTTATGTAAACAGAGTTCTTCTCGTTAATAATATTAATACTGAGGCCACAAAATAAATACACATCTTTCGAAGAGAAAAATAATCATTTTCTATAATTTCATCAAAAGTTTGGTATTCACTTTGTGGTGTCATTATTAATAAAAAAATAAAATAAATTACCTTGTTATCACCACTTTATTGACATATACATATCAACATGTTTCTAAAGCGAAGCTTTCCTCATCAGTAAAACACCGAATTCAGTATGTACATATTAATAAAGTTTTGATTACAAAGTAGTTTTTAATTCATTTATAATTATTTTCATTTAATTATTTATTTATTTATTCATGCCTAGAAGGCTTTTACATATTGATGCATTTATCACATAGTTTTACAAGGGAGTACAATAATGTACACATAAAATAATAAATAAAGTGTAAAAGAAGTGAGTAGGTACAATATAACAGTATGTAGTTACACCGTAATTATCGCAATGAATAATAGTTTAACCTGTGGTTACATTATAACAGCAGGTTATACAAAAGAGTATAAGAATAATATGAATAATAAGAATAAGAATAATAATAACATAAGTATAAAAGAAGTGAGAAGGTAGATACTATGTAAGTAGCTAGTTTCAGCGCAATAGGTGGATAATAAAGGCAGTAGATTTATAATTACTATGACGTTGTAAAACATAAACAGTTTATAATATACCTGTTTATAAAACAACAAAACCTTTATTATGCCTGCTTAGATGTTTTACAGAAACATTAACAGCGCCCTTGAGGTGATTTTTCACAAAAACGGCGCTATATAAATCGTCCAAGTATTATTATTATTATTATTAGATGTTTTACAGAAACATAAGCATTATATGATCAAATACCGTAGAAATATAATAATACACACAGCTCCTGACATTTACCATTATAAATTACTATGTCAAAGTTTTTTTAATACATTTTAGTAAATTTTTTGCGTAATATATTCTTAATAAATTATGAAAATGGACAATTTATCATAAATTTTAGGTTTCCTACATAGCACCAACCATTACCTATCAAATACATATACATAATTGAACGCCGAAACAGCTGTCACAGTAATAAAAACTAAAATTTTTCCCAGAACTTGATAATAACATTATTAAATACATATACATAATTGAACGCCGAAACAGCTGTCACAGTAATAAAAACTATAATTTTTCCCAGAACTTGATAATAACATTATTAAATACATATACATAATTGAACGCCGAAACAGCTGTCACAGTAATAAAAACTATAATTTTTCCCAGAACTTGATAATAACATTATTAAATACATATACATAATTGAACGCCGAAACAGCTGTCACAATAATAAAAACTAAAATTTTTCCCAGAACTTGATAATAACATTATTAAATACATATACATAATTGAACGCCGAAACAGCTGTCACAGTAATAAAAACTATAATTTTTCCCAGAACTTGATAATAACATTATTAAATACATATACATAATTGAACGCCGAAACAGCTGTCACAATAATAAAAACTAAAATTTTTCCCAGAACTTGATAATAACATTATTAAATTTGATTTAAATTAAATTAAAAAAATAATAATAATAAATCGATTTCTACGAATTAAACACAAAAACAATTCACAAATATTATAGAGTAAACAATTATGTACATGTGTTTGATAGGCACTGGTTGGTGCTATGAGGAAAAAATGCATTTAAAATTGAATACTAAAAAAATTATAATATTATTGAGTAATATTGATAAGATTGAGTTACGTATCACTCAGCTTTATAAGCCGATGACGAAACTCAGTGATAGTAATAACAAATACAAAAAATAATATATGCAGCCCCCTTGTGGTGATTTTTCACTTAATTTTAAGTCATCCAATTATTATTATAAACACTAACTAAAACCTTTGCAGAACTTAATAATAACATTATTAAAATTGGTTTACGTAAAATTTTTAAAAAATACGTAATATTCGGTTTTCTCATCTCTTCATAAATACGTTCATAAGTTTTTTTTCTGTACTATTCTTCACATCTCTTTATACTTAATTATTATACTATATTCTAGATATATTATATTACCATACTATGTCAATACTCGCATTTTTTCCTTTCTATTATTGTATAATGACAATTAGTATTAACTAAACTTGTCAATTAGACTGTCCTGATAAAAATAAATTAGAATTGCTCCAAGTTCATTTCCCGTATATTATTCCGAGCTACAGCCTGCTGGGTGTAGGTTTCCCTGATGAGATCCAACCTCCAATAATGAGAGTAAACAGGAATATGAAGTTATATTTCAACATTGCGTCCCCTATACGTCATATAAAATTCTGAATAATTTTTTTCTCCCATAAATTGCATATTTATTTATTCAGATACCAAATGTCGGAGGTTCACGGTCGATTAACAGATTTAAATAAAAAAAGTTAAGATACAGAAAAACAACTTCACCGTAAGCTCTCAAATTCATTCCGCTTGTAAAACCCATAAACTTTCACGTTATTTTACGGGAAAGCTTTTTGTTTAGTCTAATCTCTGTTTGAATTTTCTTTGAATTTCAAAACTTAAGACACGATCGAGTAAACCGAATTAAATTATTTACGGTCGATATTCTCAGTATCACCCTTGTAAAATTTCCCATTCACAAATGAAACGTAATTTTATTTTAAGAACAGTGAATTTTATTTATCACAAATAATTTAATTTAATTTAAACGTCGATTTTATATGACATATTTTATTTGATGATTTTATGTCATTTTTTGTGGTTCTTATAAATTAAAAAAATATCTATCTCTTGGCCCTTCAGCGGCAAACCGCGGGGATTATTGGATTTATTAACACCAAACTTGTACTATCTTAACAAACAGATTGCAATCTTTGGATCACAGACGTCAGGTGGGAATTCTGTGCTTGTTCTACCGGTATTTTAATAGAAGATGCTCTGAGGAACTAGCGTAATTGATCCCTTCGGCACCGGTGCATAGTCAGGAAACAAGCCAACATTTGCACGCAGTTGACATTTGTCACATGAGAACGGGTCGCATCTATGACTCGTTTTGCGTTCAACAGCTCGGCTGTGGAATTATCTGCCGGCCTCTGCGTTTCCTCTCTCCTACAACATGGGTCTCAAGACCCGAGTTCACTCCTTCATGTCCTCTAAAAAACCCTCCACATAGCATCCCCAAAGATGATATAGGCCTTGGGGGAAATTACCCTCAGAATCTCCTGTGTGAAGTTACTGTTAAAAAAAAATTAATTCCTTTTTGGGAAAATAGATTTAATTTTTTTTTTTGTTATGTTACATAAAATAATACGCGCACGGTTACATTTCATTGTTCATATAATTATAGTTTTACAGTGAGCAAATTCATTCTTCAGACTTTCAGGCATCATACATTCTCAGTCCTCTATACATTAAGCAGTTCTGTGATTCTGTTTTCTCATATGCGGTAATCTAATTCTATTTACATTCCTGTTTTCATAATTATGTACATTTTTATTATAAACGATTTCTCATATTTAATCATTTTGGCATTTGGTTATTCAGAATTTTGTGTATAAAAATTAACACATTGTATGGCAGTCTGTTTTTTTATTGAAAACCAATGAAGATCTTCTCTCATGTGATTGATTCTTGTATATTTGCCTTTCCTTAGTATACATCTCACAGCTCTGTTTTGAATGATTTCTAGATTCTTTTTAGATTTCCTTCATTGACCAGATAAAATATCGTAAAACAATAGTCCAAATGTGTAGCAATTTTAACAAAAACTAAAATAGGTCTATAATAAAGTGTACAGTGGTTTATAAAGTAGATATATAAAAAGGAAAATATAAAATAATATAATAACAGTAGGTAATATGTAAAGAACAGAAATGCATAGTTATAGCGAATTTTACAAAACCCGCCTCACTAGGCTAGCCTGTGTTGAGGCATTTTACATATTATTATATAATTTAAATTATATAAATACCTATGAATATACACTTATAATAAGATATGTTCCGTAAATGGTTAAATCAATAATTTTGAATTTGGGTGAGTGCACCGGTAAATGCCCTATCATTACTTTTAATAAACATTTTGCATTGTGTTTGAATTTTTTTTTGTGAATCGATTTGTTGATGCTAACCGGAAAAATGTTTAAAATTCTTAACGCAAAGAACCTAAAGTTCCTTTGCCCAAGAGTAGTATGAATTAAAGGAATTTGGATTAAATCTTTGTTAGTATTTCTAGTAATAAGAGTGTTTATTATTTTTTTCACAGTATTTACGCTTGTTTAAAGATGAGTGAAGATTGTTTTAGCGTGAATCTAAAAAACATCAAATACTCTCATTATATTAAAGATTGAGTTAGAGTCTGTAATTAGAGGTAGCTTATTAGCTCTATATTGTTTCTATTTAGTTTATTTCTTAATCTTCCAAGAATTTTTTTCTTCTCTTTTTTCTCCGATTGAACTCCCAGTGCGATAAACCACGAACCACCACTGCTTAAAAGCGATGTATTTAATAAATCTAACGAAGGCAGGAACGTTCCTAAACAAGAGAGTACTTGAAACATAACAAACGAAGTTCGTGTAAAACTTGACTGGAAGTTATGTATAATACAATTCGTCCACAACTCGTGAGTAATCCTTTCCGTTAACTTTACTTTACTTGTGAAACGACATATTTAAGTTTAAAGTGGCTACTGGCATTATTGTATAGCTTCACCCCTTTAAATTAGTAGTTAGGCTCCCAGTGGTAGATACAAGTATATAACATTATTCAGGATTGCCATATAAACATCTTTTCTATTTTTTTCATAAAAGAGGATAATATTCACAAGTCTCCAAATTTAGGTATGATATCGATGAAGATGGCGTGAAGTGAACTGGTCTCATTAGCTCAGTGGATAGAGCGATACCTTTTTTAATATTCTGTGGTTTTTTCAATGTCGTGTTTTATTTAGGATCGTTTGATATTATCGCCTTCAAAGTTTTTTTTTTATTTTTTTTATTTTTATATCTATATATTATACAGTATAATGTGGAGTGTATGGTAGGTTTGAAGAGGTGATAGTGTGAATGGAGTGCTATATGTGTCGTGACCACCTCACTAGGAGAACCTGTGCTGAGGTATTCACGTGGATGTGTTAAATGTGGTACAAGTATTGATGTGTATTGATTAGTTTTGTTTTAATGTTTTAGTTTCGCTATACAAATGTAAACTAAATATTACAATGAGGTTTATAGAGTTTTTTTTTTAATCAAATTTAATAATGTTATTATTAAGTTCTGCAAGTATTTTTAGTTTTTATTATTGTGATAGCTGTTTCGGCGTTCAAGGCCATTTTCAAATTGCGGTAAATCGCATTGTAACGGATTATTTATATAGTTATATTTACTCCACCAAATTCTAAAAATAAATGTAATTCTACGAATTATACACAAAAACAATTAATAATTAATGAGGTTTACAAGGTTTTATAAGTTATTAAACCAAATTCAACATAGTTCACTGGAGTTCCTTATTGATATTATGTATGTGTGAAATAAAAAGTATAAATTTATTAAAATTATAAATCCACCCCTTCTGGTCTAGGTCAACTATTAAAACCGTATTATTTAAACTAGTAATTACATTTTACCCCAGCAGTTTTCAGGCAACTTACCTGCGATATTGCTTTTATTAAAACTTGCACACTCCCTTAAAGTTTCTCCGGTTCACCCTAAACACTGTAACTACCCCTATCACAATGGGAAATAAGTTATTCGCAAAGATAAAGGCTTTATTGGATGCATAACCCCGCCATTCAGATATTATGCCATCATATATTAGAATATTGTGGAATATGTCGTTAGTTTGGGGCTTGTACGGTTCCGATGGTATCAGTTATTCCTACAGATAGAAACGTATTCAAAGTAGGCCATAAAGTTAGCGTAAGAATATAATATGAAATGTTTGATTTAATGTCGGTACTGAGATACTGTATTTATTCAACAAAGGGGACAAAGCCGCTTTTACTTCATTGTGTTAGGTAAAGATTTACTTTTTAAAGAAGCAATATACCTTTAACTACCCTCCAAGTCAGTGACGAAAACTTTAAAAAGTTACACTAAATCGAAGATTTATGCTTAAAGTGTAAAAAAATAAAATTGATGTAGTTTTTAATGTTTTATCAGTTCTATCAATTTACATTACTTTTAATTGTGCCAGTCTCACGATGCCCGTGATAGGATGAAACCCGTCCGGTCGAAATAAATAAGTTTACAAAAGTTACAAAGGTTTTTAATAAATAAAAAAAGGATTTTAAAATGGAATTCCACCATAAATTGACAGATTCAAAATTAGAAACAATTTATGAGTTCGATTCCTCGACTGGCTAGGTCCTCCATCACGACACAAACAACATCCTCCGCTTACTGTGATGGTAGTAGGAAATTTTTAAATATTGTCAGGTTATTCATATACCGCCATGTTTGTCTTTCTGTTTAAAAAAATAATAATTTAAAAAAAAGCTAATGGTTTGTCGAATATTTACATAACTTTGTTTTATTTATTATGAATCGCTAAATAATTTAGATATTTTACGGTAAGGCATATATATAAAAAAAATACAAAGACATTATAGAAGTTTTTTCATAGTCCTCCTTACTAGGAGATCCTGTATTGAGGCGAACTAGGTTTTGAATAAGGGGGTTTCAGCGACCTCTATATTTCATCTTCACGGTTTGGGTAGGGTAGCAACTTCTATGAGGTTGTTTTAAGAATACTAGTCAGTTGACTAAGATCTTCATTAGAATAGTTTTGGAAGAAAATATTTTTAAAAAATCGATTGAAAAATGGAGGCAAACGGAATATATAATGAATTTTAACTAATAATGCAAATAATCAATGATTTGTTTATTGAATCATATGAATATATCTACAACGGTATGTTTTAATAAACATAGAAAGTATGTGGTTAGTTTCATCGAGTTATAAATAAATAATTAAAAAAAAACAATACAGCCAATTTAACCAGTTTTGTTCCTGCTAATAGGAGTGGGCAAAAAGGAATAACCTATCAAATAAACAAAAGATATGTTTTAATTACATCGATTTCCTCAGTTCAGACACTAATGGTAATTACTTGCAATGGCATGGGTTACATACATGGGAATTTGCGGTTTCAGTGTCATCGACACCCACACATAAAGAAAAAATGTCAATAAAAACAAAAACGTATTTAGTTTCGGTTTCCTCCTAATGTTAACTCAGTTATTGCTGAACGTAACCTGACTCCTGTCTTAAAATGTTGCGATTCTGTTATTGTGAATACGTTATTTTTGAATCGCTTTTCTTTATTTTATCTTATTTAATTTTTTTTAGTACTTAAAACAGGCAATATGCCCAAAACTTACATACATGAATGTTTACATAGCAATAGTAATTAATAAGTACAATAAACAACAACAAACATTATCTCGCAAAAATGATAATAAGAATGAAAAGTGAAAGGTCGAAAATATATTATAAAGTAGGTAGATAAACTATCTCCTTATTGTCACCTGTGCTGATGGTACACTGTTTTGGTGCTTAATAAAGGGCATCATCACATTATTAGTTTGATATTAATGGTAAAACTCTATTTTTAAATTGATTAATTGTGTCATTAAAAATGTCTATTTCACTATTAGAGCAGTGTATAGTATTGTAATTTCTTAATATCCTCGGTAAAGGAGAGAAATATCCCGTATTTGTGTTACAAGCTTTAATATAAAAAAATGTCTTTTATCCTCCTTGTTGGTTTTCTTGTCGGTGTATTAATGTTGATTTGTCGCAAAATGTTTGGTGTATCAATTGATACATATATAATTTTGTACAAAGGGAATACATCAGAAACTTTACGTCGGAGTGGCAGAGATTGTAGTTTGTAGTGCGAAATTCGATAATTATACCTTCCAAATTGATCAAATAAACCTACACGATATGCGATCACGCGGGTTTATTTTTTTTGTATGGATTCGATTCAGTAATTATGAATCTCGTAATTAGGAGACCAAATAGTGGATGCGTATTCCATAATACTTCGCACAATCGATTTACATAAGGTTTTTAATTCTGTAATTTTAAAACAATTTGTAAATATTAGAGGTAATCCTAATATTTGTGATCGCTTTGTATATACTTTATAATATTTTATAATTTTATTAGATGAATATGTATCTAAGGAGTATTCTAGGAGTAATGTTTGACAATGAGTAAGAATGTATGGTATATAATATGTTAAGAATGTATGAATAGAATATCTTTATGGAAAGAGCACTATAGGAATACCACAGAATTATTATGTTCTAAAAATATAAATTGAAAGTTAATAAATAAATTAATTCAGCAACGCAGACACGTCCTTTCAATGTTTGTTTTGTTTTATTTATTTATTTTTTTTTTATTATTATTTTTTTTTTAATAACTTTTTTTTAACTTCATTTTTTTTAATAGCAGACTAGGTCCATTTACTATACACATTAGCCAAACAATAATGTGTATGAAATTATAAGGAATGACAACAATTAAATACATTTTTTGTATATCTCTCGAAACCTTCAAGGTTTGTGTTGAAAATATCGAGAGAGATTTGTCATGCTGTGCTGAGCCAACGCGCCTGTTCTACCATGGGGAATGCATATCAAATGGTGGTGCCGACCCTGACAGTAGTTGTGTAGTACAAACAGCTTATGGCATTCCAGGAGGTATGGACTGTCTACCAAATTATGTATAATTTTATATACCGTTACTGCAAGGGCCCCACTCCTTCCTGACTGAAGACTTAGGTACCACGTCTCAGAGAGCAAATCTTCATTGTGCATAAATTTCGTATACTCGTAGATATCGTAGAATTTTTCTTTGAATTTGTACTAACGTTTCTACATACTTTTTTTGTTAGACAGCAGAAGCGTACTCAAGTTTGGACCCCATAATGCAATTGAACATAGAAGTCATGGCTTCGCGTTTAGAAAACTCTACTGTTTGCCTTCATAGGCGACACTGACGGGACATCGGTTCCACTCAGTTTGTTTAGACTGTTACTTACCATACACCTTTCATGGGGGTGGGATCCCATTATGCCCCGGTCTCTCGTTTTGCCTCCTCTTTCCTCATTACCATTAAGGTAGTAGAGCTGCATAATGGCTTAAATCTTCATTTGCATAGCTTAGGTTAGGCTGTTAACAGACGATGTATTCAACCGAGAACAAGCACTTTTCAGCAACGCCGAGGAAGCTATCAATCGAGCATATTTAACCTTCAAATTCCATTCATTAATTGGACAAGGATCTAAAAATCAGAACTCCATAAAATCGACAAATTATAATCTCATTTCAATTCCGTTTTTAAATCTATTGGGGACGGGGTTGACAATTCCTCGGAACCGGCTCCAAAACTGTAACTGGAACGGGTACTGGAACGGGCAGGCGAGCCTAATTGCTAATTAGCCATCGTACAAGGAAGGCAAATTGCAATTTGAATGTTACTCCGGGCGGACGGAGCGAATCCAAGAAGAACTAGTATGAAGATGAATGGAAAAATTAAGGAATTCATCTCAAAAGTTAGAGCTCCTATAGGGTGGTTTTAAAATGATTCTTTTAAAGATTTCGTTGAAAATAATAAAATAGCTTTGGTAAACTTGCATTAACCGCCCTTAACACTTGCGACAAATTGCTTGAAAAACTATGGTTAAATCTGAGATTCAATCGAAGATTCGATCCATAAATCGATAAAACGTCTTCTATCGATAACGTGTTTCTCAGTTTGTAGGGTGAGAAAATAAACTCTCGTAAAGCATTATTCATTGTTTTTGTATTTAATTTTTTTTTAAATTTAATTATTAATCAAATTTAATAATGTTATTATTAAGTGTAATTTCTTCAAAAGATTGGTATTTACTTTGTGGCTTTATTATTAATAAATGTATTACAAAATATGCTTTGAATTCACCACTTTATTAATACACACAGATATCTATGTGTAGTAATAGTAAAAATAATTGTTATTATTTTTATTATTCTATATATTCCTGATGGAGAAAGCATCGCTTTCGAAACATGTAGATGTTTAGAAACCTGTGTATATTAATAAAGTGGTGAATAAAAAGAATATTTTTTAATTAATTTATTATTATTAAGTAATGATTTGATTTACCCCCACCCAATTCTAATTTGGACGGGTTTTTCAAAATAATGATTGAATATCGGTAACACCGATTTAGTTAGCGAACGAATGATCCGAATATAACAGTAATTGATAAACTAAGGAAATTAATTTTTTCACCACTTCTCAGTGTTCACAAGACCAAAACAAAATAAAACATTTAAATAAATCAATTAAAAAAACATTGTCATTTAAATACGGGGAAACACATTATAAATGTAAAAACCTCACAGAATAGAAAATTTTTATTATTTTCTAATTAAATCGGTTTTACCTAAAATAAATAATTATTTTTAAAAACCCGCCCAAATTAGAATTGAAATAAAGTTTAGAAAATACCAAAATATCAATTCTAATACTCGTAAATTGAAAACCAAGTATTCAAGATATTTTTCAAGTACACTCCTAATAATAATGATAATATATAGATAGATATATAGATGGATATATAAATCTTACATTAGTTATAATATAGTCCTGACGATTGAACGGTACTTTCAAAACTGGTCGATCATTATATTGAATTGAATTGGTTTAAAACATTTCTTTTATGGTTATATTGTATTTATGGCGAGCCAAAAAGTAAATGCTCTTTACGGATATGAAATAAACGATTATTTACGATTATTTTTTATATACGAGTATACGGTGTTACTTCGGAAAAGTTCAAGAGATGGCGCTCACCCGCATAGCGTCATTGCGAAAATAAAAGGTCCAGACCATAGGTTCCCAAAGTGGTACACATGGACCCAGATTTTCAGAGGGTCTATGTCAGGAAGAAAAAATGAGGAGTCCACGTGATGTAAATGGATAAACTTGTTCAGTCTTGTACCAAAGTTTTGCACAGACTTTATTGAATCAAACCTCACTAATTTGAAGACAAATATTAACCAATTGCTATCGGAGCATCAGGATCATCCCTCTTATTAGCAGTATTTATTTGCGTATTAATTTTATGTAAGGCTTCACTCAGTTCTGATTTATTTCGTTCAAAATCATAAGATTTACTTACGTTTATTTTCAATAAAAATTATAATTTCAATAAAGGTATGAAAAAAATGTATATGTATAATTTTATTTATTTTTACAATTGTTTACTCTACAAAAAAAACTATTACAGTAAGCGGCTTATGTCCACATTTGAAGTTAATAAGCTTAGAATATAATTATATTAGGCAGGCTGGGGGGGGGGGGGAGCACAGAAAATAAAAATAACGGCTAGGGGTTCACGGGAAAAAACGTTTAGGAACATATGCTCTAGACTAGTTTGTTCAGACCAGTGTACCATCTTACCCCAACTGACCTAACCTCATAACGAATTCTAATCTAAATACCTTCTACATAATTCATTCGGCTAAGATATTCATTACGAAGTATTTGAATAATGTTAATTAGTATCCAAGACATGAAAAGTGATCGAAATATTCTATCGCTTAATTCGCTAAATACCTTATAGGTATTGAATTTTTTTTGGTCACCTGGGAGAGACTATAAAATCTTTAGCAAATGCAATTTAGAAATTAAAAATTGAAAATCGATCGAAATGTATTTCTGTTGGGGTTTAGGAACTTTTTCAGGGATTTTTTCATTCGGTTACTAGAATTTGGTGGTTTGCGATGAGCCATTAATTTGTAGTACAGTTTAGTTTATTGAGTATAATACAACTGATTACAAGAGGTTAAAAAATTCTTTTCAGTGAGTTGCCATTATATCTAACGTTAAAGTTTTAACTGCTATTTAACACGATCTCCTTTGAAATCTTGAAATAATATTCTGGTGATTCGAGTTCGTGATTTATAATTGTAATATAATAATAATATAATTGGATGATTTGTGTAGCGCCGTTTTTGTGAAAAATCACCTCAAGGGAGCTATACAAATATTACATCCTATTCTTTATCTAATTATTCACAAACAGATTCAGAAAAACATACTTACCCGGAGGTCGCTTCAAATTAACACAGTTTTATTAGAAAATTTAAATATAAAGATGATATTTTTACAGTTGCTATTTTATCCTCCCTTTCTATTGGTGTTACATTAATTATAGGATTGGTGATACAAGAAGAGTTGGTATTTATTTGAAATATTTATAATTTTTAGTTATGGAAAATATTTATAAAATGACCTTAAAAAGCGTAAGAAGTTTTTAATAGATGTTAACATTTTTTTTATTTATTTTTATACTTTTAGTTATTTACAGTGTTACGGGCTGTGGACGCATTTGCGCACCGATGCGTAAATTTTTAACATTCTTTTATGTTTCTCATAGATGGCACTGTCAGTTAGACAGTGCAGGAGTGATACCTGAGAGCCTCTCAATGTCAGGGCATACAGATTATTACCATTGCATAGAAAGGAGCTTAGCTTCCTGGCTCTCCAAATCTATTATACTGAGATTCCGTGTATCCTGTTATTTTTTATCAATGAAAAAAGTATTGTTGCAATCAAAGTTTAATTATCAAGAAGTAAAATAAACAGCAAATGGCGCAGCTTTACTACTGTATTCACAACAATCACTAGGGATTTTTCAGCATGTAACGATGTACCCTAACGCCATCTAAATTGTTTACACTTTTGGTAGTTTCATTTCCTTATTTTTGAACAAACGTTCTGAACAGTCTTCTTTGTTAAACTTATTATAAAAATATATTACCTATGTACAAATATTCGGACTTTACAATATTAAGACATTACCTTCGAAAAAATGCAAGGCTTTTGCCTAATTTCAATAAAACAAGCACTTTGTTTTAAACAACTAATTTATTTTTAAATCCACATTAACCGGTTTTGTTGATCTCAATCTAGGTAAAATTTTAAACTATACAAAAATATCTAGATATAGTTGAGATATTAAAAAAAAAGATACGAAAAAAAAAACAAAGAAATTGAACAGTGAGATAGAGATATGCTTTCATGTAACAGAATGGGAAAACACATAAAAACGTAAGGGACAGAACGTTAAAGGAGGGACCGATTAATAAAAAGTGGTAAATTTTGAATTATTGGGAAATATAACTAATATGGGACTGTAAGACAAATTAAAAATATTACCATCAATTTTAATGGCTTTCTAAAGCTTCTAAATTATCTTATTTAATGATAAAACCATTTTTTGTAAAATTTCAGCGCCAGTGTTATGATTCTTTAATGAGTGTTGGAGAATTCCGAAAAACCATGCTCATAGCTTTCTTTACATATAAAGGAAGTTTTTGAATATTTTAAAACCCCTTATAATCAACACTATTTCGTCTTTCCGATAGATTTGTTTTCGAACGCCTAAAATCGTTGCAACTCCTCGTAGGCTAGCCATGAACAACTTTACTATTACTAACACGTTTTTTAACATATATTATTGAATTATCCGCCATCAGATATTTTTGTTTAACGGTTTTAATCACTATGTACTTAGTTACATCATTTTATTACTGCGCTACCGGTTTCTACACATCCGTGTCATTCACTAGCGTTCTTAAAATTAACTTAAATTAAACAAGTACAGAAATAATTAGACATTATTAGGTGAGGGTAGTGGGTGTGGTGATTTTGAGAGGGGGGTATCAATATAACAAGGAAACATTGTAAACAAAAGTCATACATATACAGGGTGCTATTATTTCGTTTACTAAATTATTTGTAGATTTAATTTCTTTGTTTATTTCTAAAGTTTCTAAGGCGCACAATTTAAAATATGTATTAATATTTGAATTTTAAACTTACATTTTATCCCTTCAAATATTAATACATATTTCAAATTGTGCGCCTTAAAAACTTTATAAATAAAGAAAAAAATGTGTAACTAATTTGGTAAGCAAAATAATAGCACCCTGTAAACCACATTTGTTAACTGTGTTTCCTATATAAATCTTACTTGTTTGCCATTATAAATTTTAGCTGTAAGGTATTAGTTATACGTCAAGAAATACAAAAAATCAGATATTTTCCTGATATAGAAACTGCATGTCAAAAAGAAGAAAAAGCGTAACACACATCAATACCCCCAAAAGACTAGCTACTAAATATATCAATCAACCCGAAATTCAAAAGCTTCTGCTTTACCCTCTGTTGTTTTTGTAAGTTCACAAATGCTTTCAAAGTTCTAGTGACAGCTTTAATTGTGTCTATTGGAAGCTGATTACAATATAAAGGTAGAAACAAACCACTAATCCTCTCAATAAAATGTTCCGACTTCACCCCATCGATTTTGCTCGCCCTTTTCTCGAACAAAGGGCCCAACTCTTTGAATTCTGGCAAAAGCTCGTTTATTTTGCCAAATGTTTTGTCCGTAAACTAAGTTCAGAGATCGCTCTTTCAGAGTAGCAGAAAATAAAGGATTTAATTAACTCTCACCTGAACAAAGATACAATAATAACGCAACAGAAAGGCCAATAAATTACTTTAATTATTTTCTTTATTATAATTGCAACCAACTAACTAGGCAGAGAGGATGAACCGCCACACAACTCTGTTTTGGCACACACCTCTGCTTCATGTGTCGTCTCATACATACTCTTATGTTATCCCGACTCTAGTCAAGTATTTAATTCATTTCTTAGGGCATTCTATAATTCTTCTAGAATTCACTCTCGCATTATAATATATTCTCTTTTGACTCCTTTCTATGTTCATTTGCTCCACGCGTTCAAACCATCAAAGCCTCCCTTTCGGAATCTCAATCACTACCAATGATGGTTTTCACTAAAGTGCGTTTATGCAGTGAACAGAGGTAAACATATATTATAATTTTGCCACACTTTAAAACAGCAAGGTATTCACATTTCGTAATCTGCTCGAAAGCTAGTCAGAAATGAATCCCATACGTGCGTTTTGAATTCTGCATCTATGAGGCTGTCTGTTTTAAGAAGTAGTTAAAATATACTCACATACTTGTAGCGCTTCAGTGGCAAACCGTGGAAGAGTGCAAACCTTTAGGAATCTGTTGGCTGCCCGTGTACGCAGCGACTATTGGCTTAGTTAACACCAAATTTGTACGCAATAGTATATTGCAAAATTCAATAGATTTTATTCTGTGATCCTTGTGTTGTTATTCGTTATTAAAAAAGATAATTACTAAAGAAAAAAAGTATTTGATACAAATAGGTTCCACTCTAAACATACTTCAAGCATTCTGTTTCCATTGTCATTCGTTCTTTTATCCCCAAATAAACCTAAAGCTGATTCAAAACCATCCCTTCTAATACCCACCCACCCATTCAAATCCCCTGCCATTATAATCCTTTCATTCATATTTTTTAATCTCATCACATCGCTCACACCAGTCCAAAAATCATCTTTCACTTCATCGCTTTCGGAGTTGACAGGAGCATAGCATATAACTAAAAACACTCTTGTCAACCCGATTTTGAATCTGATCCACATTATTCTCGGACTTACACATTCATATTGCAACATACATTCCACCATTCTAGGAGACAGTAACGCTGCAACACCTTGACAAGCCCTGTCTGTATCTGGTCTCCCAGACCAGATGACGAGCGTGTCATTATGCTGCATCGTACCGCTCGCCTTTTTCATACTCTCTGTTATACAGAGTACATCCAGACTTTTCCTTCCCATCGTATCACATAGTTCATTCATCTTTCTTTCCATTCCTCCTCTGATATTCCACGTGCCAATTCGACATTGTTCACGTTCCTTCCTCCTCTTCGCGCTAACGAAGGGTTGGCGGCGTGATGGATAGCGAGCCTCATCGACACCTGGGTCGGCCATTCCCTTCCACGGACTACTTAACTACCCATAACTAAACTTAACATAACATAGCACAATAAAATATAGCTTAACACACTTGTAGCTTACCATAACATACTACAATCTAGCTTATAACTTAACATATTACGGCATGGTATGATATTCCTTATCTAACTTATAACTTAATATAATAATCCATTCGAGTGAAAAATGTTGAGATTCGTAAAGAATGCAAGGCTGATGTAAGCGTAGTGAGCAAGATTAAGAAAGGGACGCTTAGATGGTTTGGGCATGTAGAGCGAATGAACGAAGAAAGGAGTGTAAGGAGAATATATGACGCGAATGTGAATGGAAGAAGAGCCCGGGACGCCCGAGGAAGACATGGCACGATCAAGTGAATCAAATACTCGAGTCGGGCCATGTCAGAAGTCGGAATAACAGAAGAGAATGTATGAGGCGTTGTATGAATGTGAATGAAGCAAGAAGTGCATGCCAAGATCGAGTTGTTTGGCGGTCCGTCCTCTCTGCCTACCCCTGCGGGGAAACGGCGTGATGGTTAGTTAGTTAGTTAGTTAATTACTAAAGACGTTGCTTTTTTTACATTACAAAACCTTCAGTTTATTGCGTAAATGATGATTTTCGTTATTATGACATTATTTTTAATAACTTACGGCATTATATTAATTAGCTACTGACGCTTTAATGAAACACCAAATTGTATCTTGTCGCTAGGTCGCTAATCTCTGGTGCAGTGATATGATGAAATTCCTTTAGATTAAGGAAAAATCTGAATAATTTTGGAAAAAAACTTATATCTAATAATTTATGTCTACGATTTATTATATATTAAAAAAAAAATTACGTACAAATACAAACGGTTTACAATTAGACAAATTTGAAATTTTAGAAATCATAAAAATCGTTAATAGTGTATTCAATTTAATAAATATTTTTTAAATATGTATATATATTTTTTTTTTAAATATATATAAATATTTAAAATATTTTTTAAATATTTTAAATATATATATACATTTTTTTTAAATGGCTGTCTCTTGAATTTATTCTCATATTAATATTAATAAAAAACGTAATTCATTTTCTTTATTTCTAATATAATTTTTTTATTCAAACTAACTAACTAACCATCACGCCGTGTCTCCGCAGGGATGGGCAGAGAGGACGGACCGCCAAACAACTCGATCTTGGAATACAGTCCTTGATTCATTCATATTCGTACATCGTCTCATACAATCTCTTCTATTATTCCGACTTCTGACTTATTACTATTTATTTACATATTGTTATTCAATGTTTTATAATATTTTTTTTATTTGCGTTTTTGATTAATTACTTACCCACTTTAATCAATTTTTGTTTATGTTTATAATTTGTCTATTCTTACATTATTGTGTTCTAATTTTTATCATTTGTCTATATTTGACTATATTATTATTTTTAGTATTCTATTTATTCCTGATGAAGAAAGCATCGCTTTCGAAACATCTGTATATACCATTGTATTGTACCTGTATTGTACCATGGTATTAATAATTTGGTGAATACAAAGCATATTTTATAATCATTTAAAAATAAATGAAAATTTAAAAAAATAACTTCAAAAAAAGGGTTGATTAGGTTTCAAGCTATTTTTATTTTTCATTCTTCTTTTCGCACTTTTAATGAATTTATATCGCTTTTAAAAGCTTGTCGATTCATATGTGTGTTGACTTCTGATAGAACCATATTCCTTAACTAAACGGCGCTAGAAGTATCCAATAATAATAATATTAAGAACACCAATTCAACTAAACTTTATTCTTTCTCTCAACTGTATAATGGACCGTGAGAATTTCGCTTTAAGCGTCTTCATAAAATAACGTCATTTCGTTCCTAGCCAGTAAAAGGAGAGTTATCGCTGCATTGCAGTTAATTACAAGACTGAAACTTTTACCTGAGCGTGTTTTCAATTGGTTTGCGACCACTGCCATTAACGGCTCTTGTCGTGTCTTGAATACTAAATGTTTACGACGCCTGAAAACCACTATTTTTCAATGTTTTAAAAGGATTGCCTTCGTGTTATTTTACGGTGCAAAGCAAGAAACAAGAGTTTTCTTTAAATACAGGCAAACATTTCAAGATTACTTCTATATCGTTTTTCTCAATACCTGCTACTACCATCATTATGGTTGCTTGTACAATGGCGGAGGAGGCCAGCAGAGGATTGAAACCGCGACGCTTGGCTAGGAACCCGACGCTGTGAACCTCTTAGCCACTGTGCTATAAATGGTGTTTTTAGTCCAATCGAGTACAACTCAAGGCTTACTGCAAACGATGGACTTGTAATTCCCAGATACTTCAATAAATACGGTCAGAGAAAATTACGTCCTAAAATTTTATAACATCTTACCCAAGTAAATTTCAGAAGAAGGTGCTTGCTGAAAAAAGGGTTTTAAAAAAATTTTTTTGGTGCTCATCTTTTTTACTTTATTTTTCTCAGATTTTCATAGTAATTTTCGGATCCTTTTTTTTGTTTTTCTCAATTTTTTTATACCACTTTTATATTAAAAATTAAATAATATCATTTCAATATTATTACATATGGACCCATATTAACTAACTAACTAACTAACCATCACGCCGTTTTCCCGCTTCTTGCTTTATTCACATTCATACATCATCTCATACATTCTCTTCTGTTATTCCGACTTCTGAGATGGCCCGACTCAAGCATTTGAGTAACTTGATCGTGCCATGTCTTCCTCGGACGTCCCCGGCTTCTTCTTCCATTCACATTCGCATCATATATTCACCTTACACTCCTTTCTTCGTTCATTCGCTCTACTTGCCCGAACCATCTAAACGTCCCTTTCTTAATCTCCCTCATGACGCTTACGCCTTGCATTCTTTACGAATCTCAATGTTTTTCACACGATCATACATGGTTTTCCCACACATTCGCATCAAAGATCCCATTTCTATAGCATTCAGTTTACTTTCATCCTTCCTCTGCCAATTCCATACCTCACTGGCATACATCAGCCTTCGTACTAGTGGTGGGCGAAGCGGCTCGGTTTAGTGAACCGGATCACTAAATCAGCTCTTTGTAGTGTACCGGTTCGGTGATCCGGCTCGATTGAACGACGGTTCGCGTCCCCCCGCACCATGCCCTCTGGTTCACTCACTTGGACCTCCTAAAGACGTCCTTAAGACGCTCTTACACGATACTTTTTTCGTCCAGTTTTCATGTGGATTGTCTTTACAGAGAGCTGATTTAGTGATCCGGCTCAATAAACCGAGCCGCTTTGCCCACCACTACTTCGTACCTTCATACTAAGAACACGTTTATATAGATAATTACCTTAAATGTGTGACCTTGTAATAAGTTTTCAAATGACAAGCACCCGTTATTCAAACTACAAACAAATACTCTTCGGTACTTTTTGAGTTATTTTGTTTTAAATTTCTTTAAAGTTAAAAAAAAATAAAATAAAATAAAAATTTTGACTCTTCAGATAAACCGACTGAATTATTTGATTGACTTTATCTTACCATGTCTTCCTAGGGCGTCAACGATTTCATCTTCCATTCTCTTGTGGGTCAGATGTATTATGTTTTTATAGAAGCAATTCCTTTATTTATTTGTACTGGGTTTTTACAAATGATCACACTTACGTGAAAACAGTCCAATTATAAAATCTCGGTTATTATACATAAATTACATTAAATTACGGAAACTCCCTAAAATACATGATTAAAATAGAATCAAGAGACACAAAGGAGACACAAGTGATGCATAATATATTTTGGTCAATCATTTTACACATTTTTATGAAATAGCAGCAACTTAAACCAACGACAAAAATATCTACATTAGCGCACTCTATCTAATTATATGATCGAAACATTTGAGGTAGAGGACTAAAGTGGGCAATATGTTTTTATTTGTTTGGAGAAAATAAAGATACGGACAGAAATATCAAAATAATAAACAATATTTGGAGAAATCGCCTGCATCCTAGCTATTTCTCACTGATTAATATTATTTCTTTTTTTTTAATTTTTAATTATTTGTTGAAGTTTTAGATTTTTTGAACCTAATTGTAATATTTAATCGTTGAAGAAGATAATATTAACATAACCTGAATAACACATGAAACCGAAAAAAAAATAGAAAAAAAAAATATATCAGTCGCATCTGGGACTCGAACCCAGGACCTCTGTCTTTCCGGACAAACGCTTTACCAACTTAGCTAATGAGACCATTTTATTTCGATGAAGATGACATAAGCAATTGGAAATTAATGAACGAACGAATGATCCTAATATAACATAAATTAATAAACTAAGTATAATTATTTTTTCACCACTTATGCCAGTATGTTCGCACTATCAAAACAATCAATAAAATCAAAAATTAAGAAATTTAAAACTTAAGAAAATCAAAAATTAAGAAAATCAAAAATTAAGAAAATCAAAAATTAAGAAAATCAAAAATTAATAAAATCAAAAATTAAGAAAATATTGCCATTTAAAAACGGTAAAAACACATTATAAATGTAAAAACCATATAGAATAAAAAATATTCATTATTTCCTAACTAAATCGGCTTTACCGGTAATAAATATTATTTTTTTAACATCCGTTCAAATTAGAATTGGGTGGGAGAAAATAAAATCATATAAGTAAGTCGTCGCAATGTGGATTAACCACAGTTTGAAAATGGGCTTGAACAGCTGTCACAATAATAAAAACTAAAATACTTGCATAACTTAAGTAATAACATTAATAAATTTTATTTACATTAAATTTCTAAAAAATCAATGTTGAAGTTTTCAAGACGTGCGCCATATTATCTAAGATAGCCATTGTATCAAACGTATCTACAGAGCGTATTAATTTAAACAAATCTAACATATTTATTAAAACCAAATATACATTATTGCACAACACGTGCAATAACCAAGCCGAGAGCTGGTATTCCACAACAACGAGCCAAGAGCCTATATTGTATCACAAATGCAGTAGCAATTCAAGATTGCACCACAAATGCAATCCTGAGCCGAGATTTCACAACACGTGCACATAATGTTCGGCCGCGTCGCGCGCCTTATTAAAAGCGTACGCACAGCGGTATGTGTTTCTTTTCACTTGAATAATATGTCCTTGGATACATCGTCCTGCCGCTACCAGATAAGAACAGTATTCAATACCCAGCAACCGCTGACATCATCACCCGCTACCTCAGCTATCGACCGTACTGGCTAGTGCCATAAGTCGAGTACGCTCGGAGCGACAACATCTCCGGGAAACTATCAAACGCCTTCCTCAACAGGATTCGCAAATCACACCAGTCGTGCATCTCTGTGTGCCAGTGCCTAAATATTTACACTCTTTCTTGTGCCGATCCTACAGATCTCGTACAGCCATATACGAGTACACCATATTTAAAAGATAAAATTGTAAACATTTTTTTAAGGATTCAAAAATGTTTTCAAATTTGTAGTAATAAGATTTCCAAGTAGTGCTTCCATATACCAGTTTACTTCTAATTTAGGCGCTGTAAATGGTTAGAAATGATTGAGGGTACTTAAATTGTTTGCTTTAATGATTTTCTTGACTTTAATAGTAGAAGTAACAGACAATAATAATTATGATGCCAATTTTCGAATAATCAATACCAACCAGTTTGTCCCATTTCAACCCCAGCTGTAGCAACCATCAATTGACCACTTCAACTTATCATTAGCATGCTTCTTTGAACCGATTGTTTGCTTGCAAGGGGTTAAGTCCGAGTAGGGCGAAATAACTTAACCCTCTGCACGCCTCGGCCGTATTTCACAGGCGATCGGTCGCAAAAACTCCATCGGTGACGGTTGATCACTTGATTTATGTCTAACCCTTCTGTGACGTATAACGTTTCTATTGTTGCAAACTACAATGATATCATTAAGTCAGGAAACCCATTGAGAACATTACGAAAATTGGTGACTTACGAATATTTTTTATCTGATTATACGCCCATTCGGGCTTTTACATAGATTTTATAACATAATATAAAGAGCTATAAAAAATTACAAGCACATAGAGATTCTAAACCATAAAGTAATGAACAATCTTTTTAAAAAAGTTAAACAGTGACAAAACAATATTATAACACAAGTCATTAACGCTAAATTACCCACGCTACAATACTACACATTGTAGATGTATCGGACATAGTTAATTATTTAATTTTACTTTAGGCAGAATTTATGTTTGTTTTCATAAATGGAGTCAGCAAATACATCAATAACACCTCCAAACCTGTTGCCCAGATCATGCATCCTATTGGTTATTAAATGAGACTGATAGTTGGTTGTGTAAGTATTGCAAGAAAATGTAACAGTTTGTCTTGTTTTTCTCGTAGGTACATTTAATTTAATAGTTGCGATAAATTAAGTGTACCCCAATTATGCTTTACAGGTCACGCAATTAGGGATGACTCGAAAACCACAAACGTAAAATTGTGTCCGGATATTGGTCGATATGTGTACACTTCCTATAATGATGTACTTACCAAACGTTACTTAGAAACATCATCTTTCTTGCTTACGACCCCTACTTATTATTTTTAGCGAGAAGGAGACAAAATCATGACCATCGATTTTGAAGATTAACTAAAATGCACAATAGTACAAAAACTTGCCCCGCTTACTATACTAATTAAACTGATCAATCTGAGCTTGAAAGAAGGTCAATTTCCAGTTGCAAAATCGCAAGGGTTATTCCTATATATAAAGGGGCTTCAAAAACTCAAGCTTCCAACTGCAGGCCCATCTCTGTCCTACCGATTTTATTAAAAATATACGAAAGGGTAATTATGTGGTAGGTAAAAAAAAAGTTTCTATATGCTAACAATAATAATTCGTGATAGGATAGCAAAGACGAATTCAAAAAAGGATTCGTAATATGGAACAAGTAGCCAGTGCGAGAGGGCAATCAAACTGTTTTTTTAGTTTCCCAATTAACAGCCATAACTGTATTCCATCCGATTAGGGGTGTGCACGGCAGCCTGTTCCCCATAACTAGTATTATAACAAATAACTTATAACTATTACCCATTAGTTATAATAACAGTTCCAATGTGGCCTTTGTCAAACAACCGCTCTTGTTCTGAAGGAAAATATTTGCTTCCGATTCTCTCCGAATTTATTCTAAATGTATACGATTACCTCAATGTCCGGATTTAGAGCTAGTGGGTTCGAATCGTGGCATGCGCCAATAAATCAAATTTAGTGTGTCTTTATTTTTCTACACGTGAATAATTATGATATTTAAGTCACTGGCGAATGGCTTCGGCTTACCTGTCGGAAGTGTGCATTCCTAAAAATACCAATTTACGGCAGTCCACCCTTAGGTCAGAAGCGTCATCAGCTATCGTGAGGTTGAAGTAACCAAAGCGTACACCTGATACTAAATTCGGTGATCGTGCTTCCGGAGTATCGGGACCTAAATCCTGGGATAAACTGCCGCATGACTTAAAAATAATCAAAGACTCGGAAATAAACTTAAAACTCATCTTTAAAGAAAATAAATCATATGGAGAAATGCACACGTAAAGCTTAACTATGGTAGCCGGCTAGTACTTACCTAAAGTCATTTAGAGAATAAGTAAAATATTTCACGCACCGGTGCGCAAATGCGTCTACAGCCCGCAACACTATAATTAACGAAATGTCTGAAAAAATGTAAATACCTATTAAAAACTTCTAAAGACAAAACTTCTTAAGAACATTTTATAAATATTTTCCAGTCCTTAAAAATATATTTATTTCAAATGAATACCAACTCTTCTTGTGTCACTAATATTCTAATAAATTTTATATCAGGAGGAAAGGAGAATAAAATAGCAACTATAAAAATCATATCTTCTCTAATCTTAAATTTTCTAAAATAAACTGTGTTTATGTGATTAGTTAGTTTTGCTATTTTCAAACAGCTATGTCTGTACATAATTAGATAAAGAATGGGAATATTTGTACAGCGCCCTTGATGTAATTTTTCACAAAAATGGCGCTATACAAATCATCCAATTATTTTTTTTTTTTTTTATAAACGAACAAAAATTTAGTTCATAAAAGTCAATTAGAATGGCAAAAATTAAGATACATATTTGCATGTCTCTTGAAAACTATAAGTTTTATGTTTATGATATTAAGAGAGATGTTATTTAGCAGCACCATACCCGATGCCATGCTGTGCTGAGCCAACACGTCTGTTCTGCCATGTAGTATGCATATCAGATCGTGGTAGTTGTTGTTTGGTATAAAGATTTTTATTGCCATCTTGGCAAGTGGAAGGTCCTGAGTTTGATTTTTGGTCGCACCCACGGCCTCAGTGGTTGAGTTCTTACGATCCTCAGCTACGAATCCGGAGGTTTCGGGTTGAAATCCCGGGGTGGGCAAGTAAATCTTATTAATTAATATGTGTTATTTCACAATTTATTCAATTAAATAACACATATAATATTTGCGGCCGGTTCCAGAGTCGTACATACGTTTAGTATCGCCCTGGTGAAAGACCACCATTCAGAATGCAAACGTTGCTTGAAATGGCTTTTGCCGTATTTGGGGACCAGATCTGAATAGCCATGTCCTCTTCCCCATCCCCTTCCCCTCTTGACTACCTTCAGACTCACAAAACATCTTTATAAGAGAACCCATAGTCTCACTGGCTCGAACGGTTGGAAACTATTTTGAGGAATTCACCAAAAAAAATTGTCTTCTATTCCGCATATCTACTCGTATGTAATTCTCATTGCATAAATATTTTATTGTTTGAATGTCTTATTGTTTGGATGTTTTATTTTTTAAATCTTATTTTGAATAAATCCTTTTTTTGTTTGTATTTTATGTTGCTGCCAACTTTTTTGAATTTGATTATTACATGTATTGGAGGAATTGTTCAACAAAGAACCTTGTAACGAATCGGCAGACTGCTTTATCCTTCCACTTCACCACCGGTAGAAAGGGGTTTAAATCCCTTCAAACTAACTCGCAAATAAAATAAAGCCCCAATACGAGTCTAAGCTACATTTAGGCAACTTGCGAACCGACGGGATTGAAGAATTGAAGTATTTCAAGCGACTTTGGACCTAAATGCGTCCTGCATAAGGGCTACAAGGCCGTCGATACAATGCCAGAGTTTTTCAGAACATTTTTCATTCGTGTAACAACTCTTAAAAGTTTTTCGGTTACTTAAGCCAGTGCAGGGGAGTGAAGGCCTTCTTATCTGTTTTGAAAATTCCTTTTTTTTTTTACCCGATACCTGACAAGAGCGCCCCTGTATGTGCAGTTGAGGTTACCCACCACTTTTTCACCCCGGTATAAGTAACTTATGGTTACTCCTTCAGGGTGAACGTCAAGGACTCTTTTTTTTTAATTAAACCAATCTATAATTTTTAAAAGACTCTAAGCCCTCAAGTGTCCCTCCACAGCTTTCAGGAGGTTAGTCATATACGCATATCAAATTGGTTAGTACAAATTCTGACGACGACAAAGTATAGCTCATTCTGTCTATAACTAGAGTAATCTAAGGTGAAATGCGGGAGTACACCAACAAACCCATAAATAAACAAACATGAAACACATAAACAAATTATATATAGAACAGACCGTAGCCACGAAACCAGGGCAGTTCCTCTAGAGTAGTGCAAGGCAACTTTCTGCTTCCGACACTCTTCCCAGTGAAGCCTTGCACTGAGTATCCCTTAAGAAAAGTACATCTGGAAGGTAGGGTGAGAAACACCGGAAGACCCTAGGGATATAGAAGGAATCTCAATGGCCGGCAGCGTTCCGCTAGGTTAAGGAGACGGGGAGAATAGTAGTCGGCAATGCGTGTCCCATTGGGAAGTGCACAAGGGTCCGGCCGGTGTCCGTTCCGACAAAAGTGATATGTATCAAAAATAAAAATAATAAGAAAGAATTGCAGGGTCGGGGGTTAATTGAGAGTGAGCACATACATGGGAGCTACCCGGTTGAGCAACGTTATGAGGCGGGTCAAGGATAGGGAGGGATTTGTTAATGCGGGCCTTGAAGAAGCCTTGATTAAATGTAGGAGAAAAGACAGATGCCGGGAGTTCGTTCCACATACGAGCCGATTTATACGAAAACGAGAAGGCTTTGAAAAGTCAAAATTATAAATAACATCAACTACATAATTTGTTCTACCTTTCTCATGAAATCTCAGTAAACAACTAATTATAAGCTACGTTTTGTCATATTCTTCACGAAAGAGAAACGTCAAATATCGGATGTACTTCTGTGAAAGTATGTGGGCACTATTTTATCTGCTATGAAAGTGGGCTAGCACTATTTTATAGTCTACGAAAGTGGGCGGGTACAGCCGTAGACAATTTAAAATTTAAAAAAAAAATACTTGAAAACAGCCAAACAGCGAGTGGACATAAAAACACACTTAGTTGATCGGTGCCACAGATTGATCTTTCGAAAAATTGGGAAGAACGGCCGTTAGTCTACCAACGGACAAGGATCTTGACTTGGCTACTTTTCGTTGTATATTCACGGTTTATGAAATATGAAAATAAGAAAAAATGTTACTGTGATGGCTGGTTCTTTATGTATTTTATCACGGGACGCCCTATTCCAAGGCACATAAAATTCCTTCAACAAAAGTTTTTGGAAGTTCTCAAATAGTTTGAGTCGATTCCGACTCACGAACCTGATATATGTTTAAACAACTTTTTTTCCTTTCCTCTTTTCCATTCCCACAGTTCAGAATGTTTGTAAGTACGTTTCTGCTTTCCAAACTTTCCCAAACATTCGCCCAAACCTTTTGTTTACCCTGTGAACCTAATTATGGAACTTGTTTTTGTTCTTTTTGACATATTCCTAGTTTATCACATGTACGTATAGAAATCCATTATGGAGATGAACTTCATTTTGTAATGTTATTTAAAAGTGAATAGTGACAATGCCATTACATTGCTATATTTACTGTGTTGTTTTCCTCAGTTCACTGTGAGAAATATTTACAGGGAACGGTTCTCCATACTAGAAAGATAGAAAGATAATTTATTAACATTGTTATACAATGTTATAAATGACCCACCCGAAATTGTAGGATTTCGGATTTAAAAAACTCTTTGTGGACTGTAAATAACGACGAACAATAATAATTATGCCTTTAGTTGTTTATAATAAGGGATATTTTTAGGGTTTAAAGGCAACTAGGATAACCAAACACTTACCGAATAATATAGAAACCGTACATACTCCTCGAAAGTAGATTTTCCTTCTCCGAACAAAAGATCACTTCAAACAATTACTGTCAGATCACTGATCACTGAGTGTTCCATTTTTCAAAATTTTGTGTTTGGTTTGGGAAGGTTACCAAACACGTTATCATTTCAGACAATTAACAAACATTCCATAACATTTTAACATTATGTGCAAATCATTAGTCAGTTTCACTAATAATGTTGTATATTAATAGAATTTATATTTATTAATGAGTTTGTGTATTTGGGAAGTATTTTTACGAGAGATAGAAAGACTGATAGGGATATTGAAAGAAGGGTGAATGCATGAAACTCAATTAACGGAGGACTGAACGCGGTTGGCGCAAACAAAAAGTTGTCCAAAGAAGCGAAGCTAGCAGTCCACAATGGAGTGCAGATACCAACTCTGATGTATGGGCAGTGAGGCATGGAACTGACAGAGGAAGGATGAAAGTAGACTGAATGCTGTAGGAATGAGATCTCTGAGTCGAATGTGTAGTAAAACCATGTATGATCGTGTGAAAAATGTTGAGATTCGTAAAGAATGCAAGGCTGATGTAAGCGAAGTGAGCAAGATTAAGAAAGGGACGCTTAGATGGTTTGGGCATGTAGAGCGAATTAACGAAGAAATGAGTGTAAGGAGAATATATGACGCGAATATGAATGGAAAAAGAAGCCGGGGACGTCCAAGGAAGACGTGGCACGATCAAGTGAATCAAATACTTGAGTCGGGCCATATTAGAATTCGGAATAACAGAAGAGAATGTATGAGTTGTTGTATGAAAGTGAATGAAGCAAGAAGTGTATGCCAAGATCGAGTTGTTTGGTGGTCCGTCCTCTCTGCCTACACCTGCGGAGAAACGGCGTGATAGTTAGTTAGTTAGAATTTATAGGTCAAGTTGTTCTCTACCTCCTACGCTAGCTTGGGCCGTGTTATAGCAAGTAGTACATTTCGGTCAAAATATAAAATAAGCTGTTCTACGTACACATTATATTGTTTAAAAAAAAAAAAACTTGTATCTAACATGAAACAATGCAAGAGTAAGTAAAATTTACGTATTACGTTAATAATAAAAATAGTTGGATAATTTGTGAAAAATATTACTTCATATTCTCTATCTAATTATGTATAAACAGGTACAGACAAAGATACTTACCTGGCAGGTCGCTTCAGATAAACATAGTTTTATTAGAAAATTTAAGCTTGGAGAATTTTTTTCTCGTTCTTTTCTATTGATATTACATTTATTAGTAGATTGGTGGCAATAGAAGAGTTGGTATTTATTTCAAGTATTTATAATTTTACTGTTTATTTTTAGGACTGGAGAATATTTATAAAATGGCCTTAAAAAGCTTAAAAAGATTTCAATAGATGTTAAAATTTTCTACGCATTTTGTTATTTGCAGTATTGCGAACTGTGGATAAAGCTATAACTCGACGCATTTGCGCACCAGTGAGTAATTTTTTAGTTTATTCTACAAGTGACTTTAGGTAAGTGCTAACATTACATTATATAAAGTACTATTAAATAATAAAAAACGAGGGTGTATTTCCAAAAAATCAAATAATTATAAACATTATAGAAAGTCATACTGCCGGCCAAATTCATGTAAAATAATTGTGATATATCATATAAACAATCTAACATTTCGATTTGTACATATTAATTTGCAATTTAGATGACCAGATTCAAAACGCTGCTTTAAATGGTTTGTAAAAATCATTGTAAAATTGTATCATTGTATCATTGCATCATTGTATCATTGTATCATTGTATCATTGTATCATTGTATCATTGTATCATTGTATCATTGTATCATTGTATCATTGTATCATTGTATCATTGTATCATTGTATCATTGTATCATTGTATCATTGTATCATTGTATCATTGTATCATTGTATCATTGTATCATTGTATCAATGTATCACTGTATCATTGTATCATTGTATCACTGTAGCACTGTATCACTGTATCATTGTATCATTGTATCATTGTATCATTGTATCATTGTATCATTGTATCATTGTATCATTGTATCATTGTATCATTGTATCATTGTATCATTGTATCATTGTATCATTGTATATTTATATCGTTAATAATAATAATGATAATTGAATGATTTTGTAGGGCCGTTTTTGATAAAAATCACCACAATGCATTATATCGTTGTATTATTGTATCATTGTAAAATTGTATCATTGTATCATTGTATCATTGTATCATTGTATCATTGTATCATTGTATCATTGTATCATTCTATCATTCTATCATTGTATCATTGTATCATTGTATCATTGTATCATTGTATCATTCTATCATTGTATCATAGTATCATTGTATCATTGTATTATTGTATCATTGTATCATTGTATCATAGTATCATTGTACAATTGTATCATTGATCATTGAATCATTTTGTCATTGCGTCATTGTATCATTTTATCATAGTATCATTGTATCGTGGTATCGTTGTATCATTGTGTCTTTGTATCATTGTATCATTGCATATTTGTATCATTGTGTCATTATATCAGTAATAATAATAATGATAATTGAATGATTTGTGTAGCGCCGTTTTTGCGAAAAATCACCTCAATGTATTGTATCATTGTTACATTATATCATTGTATTATTATGTCATTGTATCATTGTATCATTGTATAATGGTATAGTTGTATAATTGTATCATTTTATTATTTTATCATTGCATCATTGTATCATTGTATCACTATACAATAATTTTATTTGTTTTAATTCAATTAACAGTCAATTCACAAAGTAATTGCTTTCCACTAAAACATAATTAACATTGTACTCTCCTCGATTTCCTTTCACTCTCCACACTCTCAGTATCACAACATACCTTCCTCTAATTTGAAATTCCATGATTCCTTTGACTCGATCCAGTTGGGACTATTGCGTGGTAGATATTCATAAAACAAACAAAATGAAAATATACAAGCAATGAACTCTACCACAAAACAATCTTGAATCCCACTTCCTGTATATTCCTACTATTGCAACATCTTCAGACTTTTATAGTTTCTTCTTCGATAGAAAATAGTTCACTAAATTCAAGTATTCTCGGGTATTTGAACAGTAACTTCTCGAAGAAGTCGTTTATCTCCCTGCCTAACCCGTTGGCGAAGGATCGATGCTTTGGTAGTAAAGTTTGGAGCCTCGTTGACGAGAATCGATGGGTTTATTTTGCCTGTCGATGTTCCAGAAACACATCCATTCATGCAGATAACTAGTTAAGGAAATAAATACGATAAAAAAAGCATGTCATCATTCGTTAACTTCATCCCTTCAATTTCAAATATTTCTAAAAGTTTCATCAATTGAGGTAAAATAACTTTGTAGCATTATTCTCAATTATATTATTGAGAGTTATTTTATATCAACATGTTTCGAAATCAACGTTTCCCTCATCAGGATACAAATTATATTGAAAAATAATGACATAAGTATAGACAAAATATAAACATGGACTAAAATTAATAACAAGTGATGAGAGAAGGTAAATATTATATTTATATTAGAAAAGAGAAATTTAAACAAAATCAAGGAACTACCAAGAGGATCAAATTAAAAATACTTATTCTAAATTCCTGAAAAGGTAGAAATAATCATTTTAATATTATTAATAACTATATTTGTTTAATACCCTTCTCTTACATTTCTTTTCACGTTACTTTAAGAACATTTTATTTTTACTTTGGTGCCTATGTTGTTTCTTGATTTTATGATTATTTTTTTTTTATATATAAGTATAATAACAAATAAAAAATAATATATATATATATTTTTTTATGTCATTGTTAATACATTAATACTCTATTACTTACCATATTTACCTTTGGAACGCCGATCGTTTATGGTCTATTTAGTCCGTCGTGTGCCGGGGGTAAATCTGCGCCCGGCCCGCCAGTCTATTTTCGTAATAACTTACTTGTTTTTTTGCAAAATGGTGTTTTTTTAAATTGTTTCGTCTTACCAGATAATGTGTTTATATATATATTTTTTTAAATGTGTATATCTTTCATCAGTAGTCTCTCCAGAATAGCTACTTTTATTCAGAGAATACAAAATCTCTCTAATGATATAAAAAAAATGTGTAAATGAAATACGAAAATATTCTTGAAGTTTTATTATATTTCCGTAAAGCTAAATAAATTTATAGACTATACATAAAAAATATATACGAATACATAAAATTAAAAAAAAAAACACTTATTTACTGATATTTTACAAGATTTTACAGGATATAACAAAAACGAACTGCGCATCAAGGAATGATGAAATACTTGACAGTTGTCATTTCATTTAAAATTCCAGACAAGCAGTGTAAAAAAACGAAAAGCATGAATCTCAATCCGGTTTATTATTTTGTTGGAAAACGAATCTAGTTTAATTTAGTAAGCAACGAACATTTTCCCAATCCCACAAAAAAATATGTTTCAGCGATTCAGGGGATAGAAATTTTACGTTGCCGATCGGCCACGTTGGTGCACCCAAAGTTTTACGTTTTGTTAATTTTTGGGCATCTGATGGGGGCATCATTGGGTGGGAAATATGATGATTTTTTTTTTCACAATGTTTTACAAAAGTCACATAAAATGTGGCCTTACTGAGGTACCCCGTTCTAAGGTCATATTGTACATATTTTTATGTGTGAATTATAAATTAAGTCAATTTTTTTAAATTTTTTTAATAATTTTTCGTAATTATGTTAAAATATTACTATACGAAAATTAGTAATGCCATAAACGAATAAAAATTCTAAAATCTAGAAGAAAACATTCAGTGAGCATTAATCTCTGTTCGGCTCCAACACCATATCTATATTCTTCCTTCCCGTGTCCATATCCATATTCTAATACTCGTTTTGAAGTCGACTAATTTTTTAATGGTTTTTTTATTAAATATGTGTTTTTACAACATAACACTTATTAATTTAATTTTGAAAATTATTCATAATAAAGAAATTATTCCGCCATTTAACTGCTCTCAAACCAACAAATTCACAAAAAAGTGATTTGAAATCTTTGATTCAGTCGATTATTTTAGCTACAAATCACCATAAGTGGAAATTGTGGTGCTGCTCGCTAAAATAAAATTCTTTGTTCCAATCTGTATACTTCGACTAATTTATTTATCATTAGCGGATTCTGTTATAAGGCATGGAATTACAACCTGGGGACTTACCTGTAAAACAAACATCAATCATGTTCAATCAAATTCAGGATAAAGTGTTGTGAATTCTTTGATTCACTCGATGATTTTATCTATAAATCACCATAAATGGAAGTCGTAGTTCTGTTCGCCAAAACGTATCATTTTTAAACCGATTTTTATGATCTAATGTGTAATCAATATAATATTTTAATTTTTAGTGCGCCAATATTACCCATCAACACACAAATTATGTATCCGTTGAACGCTGGCGCATCCGATCGGCGTGTCAAAAAATCGGTTCTCTGAATATGAGTAGCTATTCTGGGAAAACTATTTGTGTCGGACATCTTGCCGTCTCTTTAGCTTTAACTGTATTATTATATTGATATTAGAAGGGTGTGGGTTCGAGTCCTGCCGGCGACATTTATCTTTGCTCGGAAGGTTTTTTCAATTTGGATGAGTGTTTTCAGGCTAATAATTATTGTTTATAAAAATAATTGTTACCCTTTGCGCTATGCACAAAAATCTTGTCTTAAAAAACTTTAGTTTATCAATTAATAAATATTTGACAAGTCAAACATTTTTCACCAATAAAATGAAGACATAATTTGTCTCGACGCCACCTAGTGAGGGATTTAGACGTTACGAGCCTTCTTCATACAAATAAAGTTGGTTGTTTACAGGTGAAATATAATAAAAAAAAACCGTAATTATTGAATGAAACACTAGTATATATTGATTAACTTGGCGGGTTTGCGATAAGCCGACGTAGCTCAATGGTAGAGCATCTGACCGGATATTAGAAGGGTATGGGTTCGAGTCCTGCCGGCGACATTTATCTTTGCTCGGAAGGTTTTTTCAATTTGGATGAGTGTTTTCAGGCTAATAATTATTGTTTATAAAATAATTGTTACCCTTTGCGCTATGCACAAAAATCTTGTCTTAAAAACTTTAGTTTATCAATTAATAAATATTTGACAAGTCAAAAATATTTTTCACCAATAAATGAAGACATAATTTGTCTCGACGCCACCTAGTGAGGGATTTAGCCGTTACAAGCCTTCCTCATACAAATAAAGTTGGTTGTTTACAGGTGAAATATAATAAAAAAACCGTAATTATTGAATGAAACACTAGTATATATTGATTAACTTGGCGGGTTTGCGATAAGCCGATGTAGCTCAATGGTAGAGCATCTGACCGGATATTAGAAGGGTGTGGGTTCGAGTCCTGCCGGCGACATTTATCTTTGCTCGGAAGGTTTTTTCAATTTGGATGAGTGTTTTCAGGCTAATAATTATTGTTTATAAAAAATAATTGTCACCCTTTGCGCTATGCACAAAAATCGTATCTTAAAAACTTTAGTTTATCAATTAATAAAATAATTTGTACTTAGTTCATAAGAATTTTATGTTCCAATTTGTGAGGGAATCGGGTGGAAAGGAAAATAAATGTTGCTTCCCTGTCCGCATACCGCGCCCGATTCCCGATTTGTTAATGTATGTAACGGGCGGTCTGGCGAGCTTGTTGTCCAAGACCGTTCAGACGTAACTGACTGAAATAAAACATTAGAGCGGTACGGATAGTTGGAGCGAGATAGAATGGTCAGGCATCCACACGGCGCCGTAAGTCTGCACGTTGCGGACCCCCTTAAGTGGCCTGCAAATGCCACTTCGGGCAGTTAGCATTCGACCGCCAGCCTGACAATTACTTCTATCTCCACTGCCCGCTCTGACTTCTGAACCACCCGCCTTGTTTTACTCTGACCACTGCTTACCTTGAACTTTTATCGGACTACTACCTTGGACTGGACCCCAATAAGCGACGTCACAAGAACAAGGCCCGCAGAATTTGCAAAAATCGTCAACAAAAGTCGTTGTCGTCAGTACCGTTCCTCCACGCAGAGGGAACGGTAGGAGTGCTACCTCCCCTCCCAGCCCCGCTCCGTAGATTGGGATCAGCCGGCCTCATACAGTTCGTTTGTGTGCCAGATTACGTCTGGTACACTTTTTGTGACAGATATATGAACCAGTATATAAACACATTATCTGGTAAGAAGGTACCATTTACTATTATCAAACGAACTTTCTTATATTGAATATGTAATCTGTGGCTAACCAGAGTGGTATATCTATGGGCTAACCTCAATACAACATGGCGGGTTCATTGTTTTTCATAGTAATTTTAAAACGTTATAGTAACAGTTTTACACATTGGATTTCATCTACTCTACTCTCTAAGCTTTCCCGGTACTAATAAGAACAAACTGCTATTTTCAGCGAAACCAGTTGAATAGTTTACGAGAAAATTGAGGACGCACAGACAAATATTCATTTTCATATATAGAGATTAACATCCTGATGGGCTTTTAAATATTTTAACATTTTACATGATTTTGTGTACAATACATAAAGAAAAAAAGATTTTCAGTTAACGAAACAAAAAAGCACGACACATAGGAGCCATATAAGCGTAATATATGTATGATATACTAGTATGTTTACAATAACGTGTAAGGCATGACACACAGAAGATATAAAAGGAAAAGTTTTTAAGTTGAAGATAATACAATTTAAAAATATTTTTTATTTATATATTTATTAAAATAGTAATAGTCTAGGACGTATAGGATACATAATATATGAATGCATAATATAATATAATATGGGTGCACTTACAATAACTACTGTCATTGATCCCTTCGACACCAGTGCACAATCGAGAAACATGCCAAACGCGCCCCCAACATTTGTATAAAGTTGACATTTGTCACATGAGAACGGGTTGCTTTAGTGACTCTTTCTTGTATTCAACAGATCGGCTGTGAAATGATCTGCCGGCCTCTGTGTGGGATAAATGTTAAAAAAAGGCCGTTCGCAAATTTACCCTCGGCAAACTACGGAAGTATTAAATCCCGAGGGCTCGGCTTGCGTTGTATATTCGAACTGTGGCTTAAATCATACTTTTTGCAACACTTTAACCTAAATTAGTTTATTTAACGCCCATAGAGCTTTTACGTAGAGTTTTATATAGATATCATTCTGTTTGAACGGAGGAATAAATTAAATAATTGATAAGGGAGTCGTATAAAAGAAAACAGTCAATGCCCTATATTACCCACACACAGCACTATATGAGTTCTCATTCAAATTTAAGAAAAAATATGTTATAGTAAAATCTATGTCGAATAGATCACCTCGGTAGTAATAAATGTTTCAAATGGTATTAAAAAAATATCCACATTTATTATTGGGTGATTTACAGAACATAACATAAGTAATGGTTTATTGAACACATTCTAATCGACCCGACAAAACCATTTTTCTTTATTTGCCCGCATCTGCATGCAGGACCAATCTTATGATAAATTCTACAATTCTCCGTACTTGTGCGCAATATAACGCACAATTTCACAATATCGACATTCTTCACAATACTCTTTCAAAATATCGAACCGAAGTAATAGGTACGACCACAAATTGACGCACGAGTATAAAATGTCCCGATCCTATCTTCCTCTTCCTCTCCCCCCTTATTTCTTATTTTGTTTTTTTTTTCTTTATCTTGTTAGCTTTATAAATAAAACATCTGTATTTAACCAATGTTAGCATAAGAAACATTGTTGGCTTACCTTTTGTTAATCTTACTTTTTATGTATATATTTGTATTAAAAGCTGTTTGTTTCTTACAAATGAATAAATCTTTAGTTTTGACACGGTATCGTAACGGTTAACATCAATAGAACAATGCTTATTACCAAGTATGTGCAATCTTTGAATAGGACAATTTTCTAAAGAGTTATTTGCATAGTATGGGCAAGCATATTCATCGCTTTACCTATTTTTTCTAAGAAAACCAACAAACTTATTTACTGTTCACCTAAAATTTTCCAAGCATTACAAAACAACTAAATTATAATTAAATTGTAAAGACTTTGACCGCATTTTAATGTTTTGGACCCAGTGTGTAAAAAGAATATAATTTCGAAGTCGAATCGGAAAAATAAAACTCAAATTAAACTCACATAATTCAATGCCCCGAGGTCGTGTTTTATTCTTTTCTTTTTAATTTCCTTTCAAATTACTTTGGCGAAATATGACTAAGGTCAGACCAGTGCAGTTGTTTCGATGAGAGGGGCCAACAAAGGCGGTAAAGGATTAAAAAAAAAGCAATTATTTAAGGCAGTAATCAATTATCTTTTCATTACACTTGAAATAAAAACACATACTAGATTGTTTACACGATGGCACTCCCGTATTGTGTACATGTAAAAATGTTGATCTTGTGAAAGAATATGTTAATTTATGTGTTATTAATGATTTTTCAAGAGAGATTTACAAATAAATAAGGTTTGTGTACGATTAAGATTAATTGTAAGTAGATTATTTAAATTAAAATTCTTTGTTCCAATGTGTACACTTATAATTAGTGGAATCTGTTATAAGGTCATAAATGATGTTCAATGAGTGCAAAATTCTTTGGTCAAATTATTGGCTCATAAATGTTTACACGAACAAAAGCATGATATTCCATACTTTTATCAGACTCTCAAAATTATTTCAGTAAGACCAATTCTGTGGTACCAAATTATATTTCAGCACATCAATAACCCTATATATAATACAAATAGACACACACTAGACGCGCACTTACAATACTCATCTCAATTTTAATGAAGGATCAATGGTTCCTAAGCATATAAACAGATATGGACAAATAATTTTAGATCACATGATTCCTAGCTGTTTAAATATGTTACCCGCTGAAATCAAAAACTGTATAAAAACTAAACAGTTGATAAATATATTGAAAACTTGGCCAGCTGACAGAAAATATTTGTCTTAGGTAATAAGAAAAATTATTTAATGTACGATTTATTGGTGTCGTTTATGTTTTTATTTTATTTTTCTAGAAATATTTTTCTGCGAGACCCTTGAGAGATATGTGTGCTTAAATTTGTTACAAATGTTTTTATGTTTTTTTTTTTACATAGATATATAAAATATATATATGCGACGATATAGACCACTTTGGGAATCTATAATTTAGACTACGATCTTTGATAAGAATTTTTGATCTTAATAAAAATACTTTGTTCAACGGAAACGGTAAACGAAAAAAAAAACAGAAAACGATAAAATAAACGGTTTTGTTAAAATAAGTTAAGTTAGTTTTTAGTTTTTTTTTGTGGGTGGAACAAACTAACATTACACACAACAAATAAAAGCCCCCGAAAACATTTGTTGTTTCTGCACCATACAGGGCACACCTAGTATGTCCTATATTCCAGGTAGTCAGTAATATAAGAAACGAGTATATGGGGTCCTAAAGGAGACCTAATCGCCGCGCAGGAGCCAAGGAGCCCGGCAGCCCAGAAGCCCGGCAACCTGGCAGCCCGGCAGCCCGGGAGCGCAGGAAGTGAGGGAGGAAAATAATTTACTGAACCAATTATTTTTACGGAAAGCGTGACTCCTGAACTTGGTCGCGGGTGTACCTGCAAATTATGAGAATATTGCCTTTTTAGTGACAATCTTTATCTTTATATATAAAAATGAATGTTTGTCTGTCTGTCTGTCTCTCTGTCCTCGATTTTCTCGAAAATTACTCTACCGGTTTCGCTAAAAATAGCAGTTTGTTCTTATTAGTGCCGGGAAGGTTTAAAGAGTAGTCCAAAATGTAAAACTGTTGCTATAACGTTTTAAAATTTGTAAGAAAAACATAGAACAAACGTAAACCCATAGATATTCCATTCTGGTTTACCACAGATTACATATTCATAATTTGGGTAAACTATTTTCAAAATAAAAAACACAAGTATGTACCTACTTAGAACTTTGTTATTTAGATATGTTAAAAAAAATTTCAAATTAATGTTTATTTGTTTAATTATTTAGATATAGTAATAGTCGTCACAAGGCATTATTATTTTCGTTGTCAAATCAATTATGACACCCAAACGACAATCAAGAACTCGCAACATCATAACATTTTTACAAAAAAATATATATTCCGAGCAAGGCCGCGTACACATCAGCTAGTGTTACATAAAACTAACTGTTCGGTTTAAATGGGAAGATAAATTTATTTGATATTTTAATTTAAAGTCACTCTTTGTTTAATCATTCTGAGTTCACAGTATGATTGCACCTTATGACATAATTTACTCAGCGTGAAGGCAACCAATTAATAGACTTATTCGTAAACAGCCTTTACTTCGTGGCTTGCCATCATTATAAAATAAAGGCATTAATTTGTTTACAATTTAATGTAATAATTGACCGGTTTCGGAGGTACACTTCTATATTCATATTAACACTAATCTAAAATACAAAATAATAACAACAATGTTTTATGATTAAATAACAAATAATGATATCTCCACCGGGATTTCCCTTGCTAAGGATTTCATTTACAATATATGAAATTACATTATATTAAATTGATGTGCTTGATAAAAAAATAAAATAATAATAAAGGTGAGGTGTTTAGTGGTTTTGGTGTTAGTTTGTTATTGGTGTTAATATTTTTTCTATTTCAGATATCCCTATGTAACGTATCCACCGTTTTATTTAATTTAAAAAAACGTATTGTTGTAATTTTTTAAGGAAAGTTGGATTTTGTTGTAGAGTTTAGTACCATAGTATAAGAAGCTTTTTTTTCCAAAACTTGCGTTTGTGGTTCTTTGTTGTATGTGTTTTTGACTCTGAAATCTAGTGTTTTTAATATGTTTGATTGTTCTTATTTCTTGTTTTTTGTATTTTTGAATGTAAAGAAGTGTTGTTTTATTGACATAATGTTAAGTTTGTTGAAGATTTCGTCAGTACTAGTACTTTAAGTATAATTTTCATGGTGGCGTTTGTGTTCTAATGAGTAAATTAAGAATATTATCATTAGCACTGCCCCATCCGATAATACCATATTCTAATAGTGATTCGCAGAGAACCATATAGATCTTAATCAAATCTTTTACACTTAGGACATTCCTGATTACATAAAAAGAGTAAGTTATTTTTTACACTAAAGTCCACTTTAAATTGTGATCGACTTTTATGCCTAGATACGTTATGTGGTTAACATTTCCAATGATAGACAATTACATTGACCATTTAAATGTGGAAAGCTACGAATTTTCAAGTTAAGGTTTGCATCTGAATTAATTAATTAATTACAATAATGATAGACACAAATGAATATTTAGATGTTGGAGTAGGAACAGACTAAAGGCGAAGGGGTAGTTAGCGAGTTTTCTTGAGGAACAAAGCGATTCACTGGAAAAATAAAGATGAATATACGATAAATTTACGTTTTTATTCATTATTCTTGAAATAATATTTAGGGATGTTCTAATTTATAGTGTTTTTAATTATTTTTTCTTTTTGCCTTTATTATTAAGGTGAAGAATTTGAACCTTTGTATTTTTATTAAAAACATGATCGGCTGAAATGAGATGGTTGGCAAACTTTGAAAAATTATTATTATTTAAACACATTAAGTATTCCGTGATTCCGATAATATGAAATAGCGAACAGATTCCGAAACCAGTTGATTGTGGTTCAAAATAAATTTATGCGTTTATATAATAATTAATGGTGACCCGACAGTTGATCCCCCGATAAATGATCCTCCGACAGTTGATCTCGGATTATTTGTGCTATACGTCCTCATTTGTAAAGTAGGTATGAAGAGAATATGCATCCGTATAAAAAAAATCGATATACTTATACCTGCAGGTAACTTGAGTGGAAAACCGCTACGTAACATATATTTTTGTTAACAACAATTCAGTCTCCGAAGGAGTATGCAGTGAGGATATATGGCTGAATAACATAATACGACATACTTATATGTGCAGTCGGCTTTGGGAAAATACGCTATAGGTTACTACTTTTATATAACATAGGGCGAAAGGATACACGGCCATAGGTATAACGATAGTCGATATACTTATATCTGCAGGCGTCTTGAGCGGAAATACGTGGTACAAAATATTTATAATAATAAATTATATTTCCACAATATACATGGCAAGCAATCCATTAGCTATGAGGGGGGCAATTTATATAATTGTTTTTAAGGTGAATTGATAAAAAAATGTCTAACTATCTATATTTAAAAAGAAATTATTACTTCAGAAATTAAATAATTAAAATTAATAAAATTTTATTCCATTTATTTCGGTAACTGAAAACGTAATTTTCTTTTTTAATAGAATTATATAAAATTAAAATTAATAAAGGCTTTATGTAAATTGTTGGCGACAACCCTTTTGATGCAATTGGAATAGATGAAACTTCTTGGGAACGTTCAATGAGACCAATTTTGATATTTGTATGTTAATGATGATGGCGACAAGCAGTGAAGACCCTTTAGGACATATCGTTGTATCTTTTTATTCAGAGGTAATTCTACTGAAGCCATGATTTATCAACTACATTATTAATGTGTTCAAGAAAAGAAAACTTCCAATCTAAAGTGATACCGATACCCTTAACACACATTGTAAATATAAACTTTATCTATAACTTGCTGATGTGTACCCGGCTTTACTCGAGATTATGTAATTATTCAATAAAGTCACGAAATGGTGAATTCTTGCTTGTCGTTAGGTTGCCATAACTGAATTGACAACAAAAATTTGAAAAATTTATTTCAATAGAATAATTTTTCACAAAAATCTTAATAAAAAAGTTTTTAAGTAGGTACCTACTTGTGTTTTCCATTTTGAAAATATTCTACCCAAAAAAATCTTCTTCTTTTGAATATGTAATCTCTGGCTAACCAGATTGGTATATCTATAGGCTAACCTCAATACAACATGGTGGGTTCAATGTTTTTCATAATAATTTTAAAACGTTATAGCAACAGTTTTACATATTGGATTTCATTCAAACGACTCCTGAAACTTTTCCGGCAATAATAAGAACAAACTGGGCTATTTTTATTGAAGCCGGTTGAGCAATTTTTGAGAAAATCGGAAACAGACAGACAGACATACAAACATTAGTTTTTATATATAGAGATTTAATCAACGATGTGACCTATCTGAGTCCACTCAAGCGTCAGGTAATTGACAGAATTGGATGTCACGGCTGTTCGACGAATCGATTTGTCCGGATAAACGACTCATCTGGAACGATGGACCTTTTTAAGGTCAATCACTATTTTTGCGTTCAATACTACTGCACTACCAGAAAACGTTAAACAGAGTCAAACACAGAAAGCCTTACAAAACTTAAACTTTGGGTATGTTCAGAATTTTATTTATATACGTTATATATAGTCTTTCATGTATAAATAGAACATGATTACACACTGAAAGTCCCGAAGGAAATAATTTCCATCGAGGCCTATATCATCTTTCGGGATGATGTATGGAGAGTCTTTTAGAGGATAGGAAGTAGTGAGAATGGGACATGAAGAAACCCATCTTGTTGGAGGGAGGAAACACAGAGACCGATAGATCAATCCACAGCCGAGAACAAGTCGTAGAAGCGATCCGCTCTCATGTCACAAGTGTCAACCGTGTGCAAATGTTGGGCGCGCCTATGGCGTGTTTCCCGACTGTGAACCAGTGCCGAAGTACCAGTACCAGTATCAATGACGCTAGTTCCTCAGAGCATCTTTCAATAAAATATCGGTAGAACAAGGACAGCATTACCATCTGACATCTGTGCTCCAAAAATAGCAATACGTTCATTAAGACC